>JAREIK010010555.1:35000-62500 GCA_029783825.1 Sapria himalayana | reverse complement strand
AGACAGATAGATAGACAGACAGATTGACAGACATACAGATATATAGACAGACATACATATAGACATGGACATATAGACAAACATAGAGTTAGATTGAGAGACTAACTGATAGATAGATAGTCACTTAGATAATAGACAGATAGATAGACATATAGATAGATAGATCAATTGATAGATAGTTAGTTAGATAGATAGATAAACAGATATAAAGACCCTTTAGATAGACATATAAGTAGACAAATTGAAAGATTCATAGACAAATAGAAAGAAAGAAAGATAGATAGATATATATACATATAGTCATATAGAAATATATATAGATAGAAAGATAAAAAGATAGATATATAGTGAGATTGACAGATAGATAGACAAGAAGACACATAGATTGATTGATTGATAGAAAGATAGACAAAAAGAAAGATAGATATTTAGATAGATAGATAGATATATATATATATATATATATATATATATATATAGACATGTATATAGATAGACATATATATAAGTAGACAAATAGATAGCTAGACAGGTAGATAGATAGATAGACAGACAGATAGACAGACAGATAGACAGATAGATAGATAATTTGATAGATAGATAGATAGACATATAGTCAGATATACAGATTGAAAGATTGAGAGATTGAAAGATAAATAATTAGGTAGTTATATAGATAAAGAGATAGAGATATAAATAGCGAGATAGAGAGATAGAGAGACAATTAGACAAATAGACAGATAGACATATATATTGATAAAGATATAGAGAGATATAAAAATAGATAAAAAAAGATAGACTAATAGATAGGTATATAAGTTGACATATCGAAGGATAGATAGATAGATAGACAGATAGAAAGATAGATAGATATCTAGTTAGGTTGGTAGCTATCTAGCTTGGGAGGTAGGTAGGTATTAAGGTGGGTAGTTAGCTAGGTAGAGAGATAGAGAGGTATAAAGATATAGAGATAGAAAGATATAGAGGTAGCTAGGTAGAGAAATAGACACTACAAGAAAAAACCTGATTTGCAACGGACATATCTATTGCAAAACAATAACAGATTTACAACGGAATTATAATGAAAGTATGATAAGTAAATTGCAACGGACTTGCAACGGAAATTTGCAATGGATTCATTTCTGTTGTAAAACATGGCGGGAAAATTTGGCACTATTCTTTGAGACGACATTGCAACGGATTTGGCCGTTGCAAGTTTGCAACGAAACGATTTCGTTGCAAATGTGCAACTGATTGACAACAAAATTACAGTTGTTGCAATTTCGCAATAGATTTGAAATAGTTTTGCAATAGATTTATAAATTTCAAGGAATTTTATCAAAGATAACTTAGAATTTTATTTATAATTGAAGGTAAATTATTAACTATCAACATTATATAGAGGGGTCATTACAAGAAATTCACAATTTACTGATAGAGTTTATCGACGAATTAAATTCCGTTGGTACTTATATTGTGTTTAATGATGTTTTTTAAGTTAACTTCTTTTTAGAAACATCATGGTAAGTAATTAATAGAAAACTAATATAAGTAAAAATAATTTATTTTATTTTACTATCATGATTATTTTTTATTTTAGTATCTGTAGACCCCAAAAAAGCAGTTTTTATTTTTTATTTTTTTATTTTTTTTTATTTTTTTTAATTTTTTAAATTTTTTTAATTTATTTTTTATTTTTTTATTTTTATTTTTTATTTTTTTTATTTTTTTATTATTGTTTTTTTAATTTAGAGCTGAGCAAAACTTTAAAAAAACTAAAAAAATAAAATAAAAAAAAATGAGAAAAAGAGAAAAAAGGGGGAGAAACAATTATTGGAAGGGGGCATTTTTTTTTGTTTTTTGGAGGAGAGAGAGCATAAGGGGAAGTGGGGGGAGCCAAAAACGGATGGAGGATAAAAATATTAAAAAAAAAAACCCGTGAGAGGGAAGAAACAAAGGAGGAGAAAAGAAAAGAGGGAAGAAGGAGAGGATATCTATGGAATTTGATGTCGATCGGACCATCAAATAGAAGCTGATCGATCTCAAATTTTGATATAATGTTCTAATCAACACCAGAAACCACTGGATGTTCTCCGATCGAAATTTCAATGGTCGGATTTTCGTAGATCATAAGTTATTTTTTGGAGATTTTGAAATCAGTTTTAGCATTGGTAAGTTCGAGGTAAGAGTTCGTTTTAATTCTTTAACCGTTAGATCCTTCTATATTTTGGATATGTTTGAAATAATACATAGATCTAGGTCATGAACGGTGCAGATTATATTTGTAGATTCCATTTGAAAGTTATACTAGTTAGAACTGATAGTTGTTGATTTGTTTCAATTTCTAATGATTTAGTATAAGGCTTTGATCATTGTTTTTAACCGTCAGATCATTCTATATTTTGTATATGTTTGAAATAATACATAGATCTAGGTCATGAATGGTGTGGATTATATTTTTAGATTCCATTTGAAAGTTATACTAGTTAGAACCGATAGTTGTTGATTTTGTTTCAATTTCGAATGATTTTAGTATAAGGCTTTGATCATTGTTTTTAACCGTCAGATCGTTCTATATTTTGTATATGTTTTAAATAATACATAGATTTAGGTCATGAATGGTGAAGATTATATTTGTAAATTCCACTTGAACGTTTTACTAGTTAGATCCGATAGTTGTTGATTTTGTTTGAATTTCGAACGATTTAAGTATAAGGCTTTGATCATTGTTTTTAACCGTTAGATCGTTCTATATTTAGTATATGTTTGAAATAATACATAGATCTAGATCATGAACGGTGCAGATTATATTTGTAGATTCCATTTAAAAGTTATACTAGTTAGAACCAATAGTTGTTGATTTTGTTTCGATTTCGAACGATTTTAGTGTATGTTTTTGATCGTTGTTTTTAACTGTCAGATCGTTCTGAATTTTGGATATGTTTATGCTAAGACATAGATCTATATTATGAACGGTGCAGATTGGATTTTGAGTCCCGAATAGTCATATTTCAGTACGGAAATAGTATCTATATTTTCGGGTTTTAAGATAGAAAATCAATGTTTTTTCTCTTCACTGTCTAAATTTCATCATAGGTCCGATCCCGCTTCGTTTGTGGTCTGATCTATCTGAAATTTGGAAGAGAGTTTCTTAACTCATAAATCTTCATTATGAAGGGCGAAGATTAGGAAAATAGATATATACCTAGATATATCTGGCTATTTATCTAATTATATAACTATCTATATATCTTTCTATCTAACTATCTATATATCTTTCTATCCATCTTTTATCAATATCTTTATCTATATATCTATTTATATATCTATCTTTTTGTCTATCTATCTATTTATCAATTTCTCTAATAGTCTATCGATCTATATGTATATCTATATGTATAGCTATCATTCTATCTATAAATCAATTAATCTTTCTATCTATCTTTCTATCTATATATCAACTCTTTATCTATATGTTTGTATAACTATCTATTTATCTAGCTATTTATATATCTATTTCTCTAATAATCTATCGATCTATCTGTCAATCTATATGTCGATATATCATTCTTTCAATCAATCAATCTATCTTTCTATTTGTCTATCTATTTGTCTTATCAATCTATATAATAATATGCCTATCAATTAGTCTATCTATCAGTCTTTTAATCTGTCAATTATTCTGTCTATCAAACTATCTATCTATCTAACTATCTATTTGTTTATCTAAATGTCTTCCTATCTGTGTATCTATTTGTGTATTAGTTTGTCTGTCTTTTTGTCTGCCTACCTGCCTACATGCCTAATTGTCTACCTGCCTGAAGTCTAAAAATCTCTCCATCTATCCGTGTATCTTTCTATCTATCTATCTGTTTGTCAATCTAGTTGTATATCTATATGTCTATCTTTCAATCTCTCTATCAACCTATATTTCAATCTATATATCAATCTATTTATCTATCTTTCTATTTATCTATTATCTATATATATATATATATCTCTCTCTCTTTCTATATGTCTATCTATTATATCTATCTGACTATATATATATATATCTATGTATCTATGTATCTATTTATCATTCTATCTATTGTCTATCAATGTGTGTATCAATCTGTCTATATCAGTATATCAATTTGTGTATTAATCTATCTATCAAACTATCTATATGTCTATTTTTCTATTGTCTATCTATTTTCCTATCTATTTGTTTGTCTATCTATCTATCTATTTGTCTACCTACCTGATTGACTTTCTACCTCCCTGACTCTCTATCTATCTTTTTATTTGTGTATCTATTATCTGTCTGTCTATATATTGTTTGTTTGTTTGTCTTTCTATCTATCTATCTAACTATCTATTTGTTTGTCTGTATGTTTGTCTATTTTAATATCTATCTTTCTTTATATCTTTCTGTCTGCCTATCTGTCTATTAATCTTTCTATCTATTTATCTATCTTTCTCTTTTTCTTTCAATCTATATGTCTATTTATCTGTCTATTTATTTGTCTATCTATCTCTTAATCTATCTATTTTTCTATCTTCTTATATATTTCTATATCTTTCTGGCTATCAATTTGTCAATATATTTGTCGATCAATCTCTCTTTCTCTCTCTCTATCTATCTATCTTTTTATCTATCTTTCTATTTGTTTTTGTGTTTGTCTTAATGTCTATCTATTTTTTTGTCTATTTTTCTATCTATTTGTGTGTCTATTGATCAGTGTGTCTTTCTATATGTGTGCCTATCTGACTGTCTATCTATCTGTCTATCTCTCTGTCTATATATCTATCCATCTTTTTTCTATTATCTATTATCTATTTGTCAATCTTGTTTCTATCTATCCCTATATCTATCTATTTATATATCTATCTATATATCTGTATATCTATCTATCAGTTTATCTATCTATCTGTCTGTCTATCTATTTATCTATCTTTTTATCTTTTTGTCTATTTATCTATCTATCTATCTATATATCGTTCTATTTATCTATCTATATATTTATCTATCTATGTATCTGTCTATCTATTTGTCTATATGTCTATTTATCGATCTATCTATCTATATTTCTATCTATTTATTTATTTATCTATTTATCTATTTATCTATCTATGTTTCTATCTATCAATGTATGTATGTATGTATATATGTATATGTCTGTCTATCTATCTATCTATCTTTCTTTCTTTCTTTCTTTCTTTCAATCTATCTGTCTACCTATATGTCTTTTCATCTATCTATCTATCTATCTATTTATTTATCTATCTATCTATTAATCTATCTATATGTTTATCTATCTATTTATCTATCTATTTGCTTATCTATCTATTTATCTATCTATCTATTTATCTATCTATTTATCTATCTATCTATGTATCTATCTATCTATCAACCAATCTATCTATATGTTAATCTATCTATTTGTCTCTATCTATTTATATTTGTCTATCTATCTATCTATATGTCTATTTCACTATAATAAAAAGTCTATTTAGCTATGAAAATTTAGCAAGAGAATAATCCCTAGCTAATTAGGGGGGGATTAGCTAGAGAATATCAAGAGATGTTTGATTTTACACTAAATCACAAATTTTCGATGAATTTGTGATGGATTAGACTTGGAAATTTTAGATTTAAAAATGTCCCTTACTAATATTATCCTAAATTTTAACGCAATGATTGGTGGGCATTTTACCAATGACTTAAGAGATGGATTTTCTCTAGCTAATTAGTTGGATACAAAATCCTCGTTAAATAATATTCTGAAATTTTTTTTATGATTTTATATTTAATTGCCATTGATTATTCCTATAATGATATTTTTTACAAAATATATGAGTTGATCTATGAATATTTCTCTAGCTATTTGGGCTTGGGATAATTTTCATTGATAATCTTTAATGATTTAAATTTTTTAATATATTATTTGTTTTAATATTTTGTGTAATTTTTAATATTAAATATGTGCCATGGTCTATTAATGAGCAAACCTTGAGGGGCACATTCTTCCAATATAATTATAAAAACAAGATATTATAAATAAATAATTTCAAAAATATTTAAATCCAAATAAAAATTTATATTAATAAAGACTAAAATAACTATCTTGAATGATTATAAAATTCTTAAAAAATTATACAAAATATTTTTCCAAAAAATTTAATTATGTTATTTAAATATTTGTATTAAATAAACATTAAATAATTAATTATATAATTAATCATTTTTAATGATATTTTAATTAATAAATGAACATACATAAAAATTAATACTAATAAAAAGCTAAAATATTTAATTGTATGATTAAATAAAAAATTATAAAAATACATGAATTAATGAATAAACAAGTAATTTTTTATATTATTTAAAATAAAAATAAAATTTTATGATTATATGAATCTTTTAAAAAAATATTTACTAAAAGATTTAAAATTTTTAAAATATAAAAAAAAATTTAATTTTTCATAAAATTTAAAAGAAAATAAACTTATATTTAAAGATAAATACATAGATGTTTTAATTACATCAAAATAATTTTGATGATTTAAAAAATAAATATGTTAGTGTAGTTATTAAAAGAATACTTCAAGTTTTTTTTAGCATTTCAAAAAAGTTATTTAAAATATTACTAATAAAATTGTTTTGTCCTAAAAACAGTTAAAATTTTTTTTAGCCCTATAAATACTTTTGAAAATTACTACCAAACTGACCCTAAGTTGATTTGAATTCAAACTTTATTTCACAACAAGAAAATATAGATTTAGCTAGGAAAAATTAGCTAGGGATCAATCCCTATCTAATTTGCAAGGAATTAACTAGAGAACGACAAGGAACTGATGATTTTTTTTTATTAAAAAAAAGCAACGGATTAGTGAAGAATTAGCATGGGAAAAATTTTCATAAATTCTGCTAAAGAAAAGTGGAGATTTTAGCGATGGATTTAGCGATAGATTAGCAACAAAAAATTTTCGGAACTTCCGTTCATGAACAATATGGATTTTAGTGATGAATTTAGCGACGGATTAGCAACAAAAAAATTTTCATAACTTTCATTCAAGAAAAGCAGAGATTTTAGCGACGGATTTAGCGACTGATTAGCAACAGATTTTTTCTAGTTAATTTTTAGCGATGGATTTAGCAACTGAATTTCCCTTGCTAATAAAATAATTCATTTAGCGACAGATTTAGTTATAGATTTTCCCTTGCTAATAAAATCCTTAATTTAGCGATAGATTTTTCCCTACTAATAAAATTCATGATTTAGCGACAGATTTAGCAACGGATTTTCTTCCGCTAATAAAATCTATGATTTAGCGACATATTTAGCGACTGACATTCCCTTGCTAATAAAATCCATGATTTAGTAATGAATTTAGTGATAGATTTAGTGACGAATTTTCCCTTACTTATAAAATCAGTAATTTAGCTACGAATTTAGCAACGGATTTTTACTTGCTAATAAAATCTATATTTTATCTACGAATTTAGCGATGGATTTTCTCTAGCTAATAAAATCCGTATTTTAGCTACGAATTTAGTTAGTGAATATCCCTAGCTAATAAAATCTATAAATTAGTGACGAATTTAGCGACAGAATTTTCGTAGAAAATAAAATCCTTAATTTTGCGATGGATTTAGGGACGGAATTTTCCTAGCTAATAAAATTTGTAATTTAGCGATGGATTTAGTGATGGATTTTCTCGAGTTAATAAAATTCATAATACATCGATGAATTTTCCCTAGCTTATAAAATCCATAATTTAGCTACGGATTTAGCAACTATATTTTCCTAGACATATTTTAATTATATAATTATATTTATTTATTATTTATTTTAATATTATATTTAATTTTATTTATTAAATTTATGTTATTGGTCTATAGATGATCAATCCTTGAAACACACATTCTTCTCGTAAAATCAAAAAATAATAATATTATAAATAATTAATTTAAAATATATAAAAATACAAAAAAAATTATATTAATAAGGACTAAAATAACTATTTTATGATGTATTAATTTTTTAAAAAATTATACAAAAAAATTTTCTAAAATTTTTAATTAAGAAACTTAATAATTTAAATTAAAGTAACATTAAATAATTAATTCAATAAGTAAAATTTTTTCGATAAATTAAAAATTAAATTAACATACATTAAAATTTCTACTAATTTAAATGTAAATTAATTCATTGAATGATAAAATAGAAAATATTTTCAAAAATATCTAAATTGACAAATAAACTAGTAATTATTAATATTATTATATGTATTAAAAAAATTTTATGATTATAGAAAACTTTAATAAAAAATAAATAAGACAAATCTTAAAAATCTTGAAATATAATAAAAATATAATTTTTTTCAATAAAGTTAAAAAAAATAAAATAATAATTATAAATAAATATATAGATGTTTAATCCTACTAAAATTTATAAAAATTAAATAATTGAGTAATTTTTTTACAATTAGCTTTTAACATAAAGTTTTTAATAAAATAATAAATATTATATTTTTTAATTATCTTCTCACTTTAAGTAATTTTTTGAATTTTAAAAATTATTAATTATATCAAATAATATGAAATTTTGAGCATTTAAAATTATTTCATATTATTTTCATAAAAATTAATATGAATTCTTATTAATTTATAACCATAAAATATAAATTTTTATAGATTTTTTAACATTAATTGTATTTTATAACTTTTAGGCGAGTGGCTAGAAGACAAATCATCTTTTCATTTATATATTATTATATGAAGTTTGTTAATTTCATACCTATTTGATATTTTTTTAAGGCAAAACATATTTTTTTATTGTTTATATATTTATTGTTTAATTAATATTATAATAAAAAATTGTAAGGAATTTATTTTTTATTTGTACCTTGATACATGCACATTAATTTCTTTAAAAATATTTTGATAGTAAATAAAATTAATGAGTATTTTTTTATTTTATATATATATTGTTTATTTAATGTTTTAATAATTAAAAATATAAATATTATTCTAAAATATACATTCTCTCTCTCGACTTGACGCATCTCTAACAGTAACAGAGCCGAATTCATCCTCATTCCGTCATTATCTGTTGACACTGATTCAACTAAAATTAATTTGAGGTTTAAGTTTTAATTTATTATTGATTTGAAGTATGTTTATCGATTATCTTGGATTGATTAATCGAAGAGTAAGCATTTTTATTCTATTTTTTTTTGTTTTCGAGTTTCTTCTTTAATCTCCATACGGTATGCTTGGATTTCGTATATAAACTTATTCGCATAAATGCTTCATGCACCTGTGGTATAATATGTTGTCACTGTGTGGTTCTAATGGTGATCGTTTACAAAAACAATATATAAATAATATATATACTTAGGTTTGCCGACTTGATATCTACAAAAATGGTATACATCAATATGCATGTTTATTTTATACATAACTAGTATACATACTTAGGAATGCCGACTTAATATTTACAACAACAATATACATCAATATGCATGTATTTTGTAGATAACTAGTATACATACTTAGGTATGCCGACTTGATATCTACAAAAAATATTCAAAAATAAGTAATGATTGAATTCAAAATAAAATAAAATAAATAATAAAATAAATAAAATAAATAAAATAATAAAATAAATAAATAATAAAATAATAAAATAAATAAAATAAATAAAATAAATAAAATAAATAAAATAAATAAATAAATAAAATAAATAAAATAAATAAAATAAATAAAATAAATAAAATAAATAATAAATAAATAAAATAAATAAATAAAAGTTTAGCATGTCAAATTAAATTAAACTGATTATACTTAATTGAACCAGTTTGAACTATTCTACCAATTTTAGAAAACTCAATAACATTCACACATGTAATTGAAAATAATTGAGTAAAAGTTTCTCAATTCATTTGAAATGTTCTCATGATATGTGTTGTTGTGTGCTAGGAACCCCTAATCACTTTTATTTATAGGCAAGATTCCTAGTTTTTAAATTTTTGATGCAACATTTAGTAAGCCAACACAACTTTCACATGTCAAGTCAATCCTTGGTAGGTATACACATCATCATATAACAAGCACACTTTCAAGCACGTAGCATTAATGCATGAGAACACATAGTAAGAACATAATCAATGCTTATCACTCATGTAAGCCAAGACATGGAAAGCATACATACTAACACATGATATTCATGAAAGTAAGCATGTGATAAGCTTGTAAGTCAACATATGATATAAAAATAATTATTCTTATTGATATTTTCATAGACTTTATTATAATTTTCCTACATGATTAATTTATATTCTTATGGTTGCACTTATCTTTAACAAAGATTATAATGGTGTGTGTGTGTAAAGATTTATATTAATCATGTATCTAACATTTTGTAAATTAAATTTATCTAAAAATTATCTCAAACATAATAACTTCATATTTATGTTTCTTGAAATAAAACACTTTTATTTCTAATAATTTCAATATTCCTTCAATAAATGTCTCGTATTGTGTGATTCCTTGTGATCTCTTTTGTGTTAGTGATGAGTGGACTTGTTGAATCAAGTTTAGTAATATTAAAATAATGATTTCATACTGAAATAATAAGATCAACATATAGCAATGTGTCATGGACACTCAAGCTAAGATAGTATAAAATATATGAACCAAACTTTTTTGTACATAATTACTATCAAGAATAATATTTTTAAAAACAAATAGCATGGTAATAAAAATCCAAACCAACAACATGGTAGACTAATCGGCAAAAGATGATGAATACTCTAACACTAAAAATATGAGTCCGATCCTCATAGATGTTGGATAAGTTTTCCATGGTGCTATCATTTATCATGTTGTTCAGATGTTGGGACGTGAGTTTTACCTATTCTAATCATGAAGCCTCATAGCTTATATACGAGCCAAATAATAATTTTGGGCTGAGTTTGGAAGAAGGGTATGTAGATAAAAAAGTATAATATTTTAAATCTATAAAATTTTTGATTTCAATAGAGGATATAAAACTATTAAAAATATTTAGAAATTTTTAATGTTTATAATTCCCACAATGTCATGCAACACAATAGATTTTTTCTACCAAAAAATGTTTTTACTTCAATTTATGATTTTATCTATAACAATGTAGTTTATTATAACTCTAACAATTCAACTTCTACCAAATTTATATTAAATATAATTTATACCATTAACAACTTTGGGTTATTAAAAGTTTGGGTATCTTTGTGATGTTGATGAATTTCATGTCATACAAGAGTATTCTCCTTACGACAACATTCGTTAGGATACCCTTTATCCTGCCGTGTTAATAACATCATCTTTCAACACACAATAATTTTTCTATGCTTCAATATGTTTATTTTAAACAATTTAAAAAACTAATAAATATTAGTAGTAATTGTTAGTTAAACATTGTAGTTATTAGTTGAATATCATAACTATTAGTTGTAACCTACAAGCTTGAATCTATGTTTCGTGTTTCACAAAATTTGTGGCAGATGTATCATGTAATAAATAGTAATAAAGAATATAATAAAATATGAGAAGTATTATGTAAATATATGTATCATTAATGAAACATTATTTTATAGTACTAGTGAATATATACGAGTACTCTTTTATGTGTGTACTCTTTTATAGTTTAATATGATATAAACATATTTACTAATTATTTTTTAGTAAAGAATTATTAAATATTATTTCATATCTTAATAAAATAAATATAAATTAATATAATTTCAAGAACATCAATACAATATAAAAAAATTGTAACATATTATAAAAGTACAGCAAAATGAATTATAAAGAACATTAATAAGTTGTAAATACAAATAAATAATTCAAAACTATTGAGAATTATATTGTAATATTATATTTTATTATCTTGAGATATTAGAATGAGATGATTCATATAGATTAAGAGTATTTATAGTTTCTTTTTGTATTTATAAGTGAATTTTTATTTTATTTAATAAATGATAATGTCATTTTATATTTTTTATTAATAATATTATATTATTGTGAGATTTTATTTATTTTATTCAGTTGTTTTATTTTTTATGGGAATACTCGATATGTAAAGTTTCATCAATCATTTTTATTCATTATGTAAAGGAATGAGTTTTAGTTATATATTATTATTATTGAGTAGTATTTTCTTTATATCATTTTTTTTTCATTTTCATGCATATATCTTCATATTTTTTTACCATATATATATACATGGACATGCAAATATATGGAAGAAATTTATGATGCTTTAGCAGAACATCTCTTTGCTATAGAAGTAGTAGTAAATAGCCATTTAAAGTAACTTCCTACTCATGTAGAAAATTGTAAAAATATAGTATTTATTTTCTCTCTCTCTCTCTCTTAACATCATTGTTGGCCATATTTTAGATATTTATCGAAGTTGTATGACTATATATAAATATATGTATAACTATATAACACTCTACATAATTAAATATAGCTATATTTGTAAGTATGTATATATATATGAAAATCTATATATTTATTTATAACTTTATATATTTATGTATAACTATTTGTATGAATATATCTATATATAACTATATGTTTAACTATATAAAAATATTTATAGTTATATATACTATATGTATAATAACATATAACTATAAATAATTGTATCTTATTATATGTATTACTATAAAAGCTTTATACATAATTATATTTAAATATATAATTTACAACTTATATTTAATATATATTTATATATATTAGTATTCAAAAATTATTTTACTATAAATATATATACCTACATGTATAGATATAAGTTTAACTATACATGTAACTATATGTATAACCACATGTAATTATATTTATAATTACATGTATAACAACATACAACATTATGTTTAATTATGTGTATAACTATATATAAATATTTTTAAAACTAAATAAAACTTTATATAATTAAATATAACTATATTTTTAACTATTTATATATATATGTATACATATATGTAAATCTATATACTTGTTTATAACTTTGTATATATTTATATAAAACTAAATATAACTATTAATATGAATATATATATATATATATATAACTAAATGTTTAATGATATATAATTTTTTATAACAATATATATTATATGTATAATAACATATAACTATACATAATTTTATATTATTAATGTATAACCTATATTTAAATATATAATTAACAACATATATTTAATATACATTTTTATATATTAGTATAAAAATGTATTCTAGTATATCCATACCTATACATAACTATATGTATTATTATATGAAATTATATAAACAAATATATATACATACATGTATAAATATAAGTTTAACTATACGTGTAACTATATGTATAATCACATGTAACTATATTTATAATTACATGTATAATAACATACAACATCATATTTAATTATATGTGTATAACTATATATAAATATTTGTAAAACTAAATAAAACTTTATATAATTAAATATAAATATATTTTTAACTATTTATACATATATGTATACATATATTTAAATCTATATATTTGTATATAACATTGTATATATTTATGTATAACTAAATTTAACTACTCGTATGAATATATATATTTAACTAAATGTTAAATGATATATAATTTTTTATAAATATATATATTATATGTTTACTAACATATAACTATAAATAATTCTATCTTATAAAATTATAACTATAAAAACTTTATATATAACTATATTTAAATAAATTAATTAACAACATTTATTTAATTTACATTTTTATATATTAGTATAAAAATGTATTTTAGTATATCCATACCTATACATAACTATATGTATAAATACATGAAATTATATGAACAAATATATATACATACATGAATAAATAAAAGTTTAACTATACGTGTAACTATATCTATAACTACATGTAACAATATTTATAATTATATGGATAAAAACATACAACACAATGTTTAACTATATGTGTATAACTATATGTAAATATTCTTATAACTATAAATAACTCTATATAAATAAATATAACTTTATTTTTAATTATGAATACATTTATTTATACATATATGTAAATCTATATAATTGTTTATAACTTTGTATATATTTATTTATATTTATTTATATTTATTTATATTTATTTATAACTACTTGTATGCATATATCTATATATATTTATATGTTTAACTATATGTAACTATTTATAACTACATTTACTATATGTATTCTAACATATAATTATATATGGGATAGTATTAATTTGTTGACCTAATTTGAAATTAAATGGCATAAGATATAATATCAACAATATGTACGCACGTAGAATGAGAGTGATTATTGATCAGGCTCATATATAGTATAGTACAAATAAGGGTCGTACTCTTACCTAATCCCTGCCCTTGGGCCTCAGGCTCAATTATGAACTTATGTATGACAAAAGATGTAATATTTGATTGGTTTATATAGAAGAAATTTTATTTTCTTTTATATAATTTTTTATTCTAACACTACACTCTCTATGTGTCTCTCTCTCTCTCTCCCTCTATAATTCTTCCTATCACTCTATTCCTCTTTTTATTTGTGTGTCACACTCTCTCTCTTGTTATTTTCTTTCTTGCTGTCCAATCTTGCTTGTTCTCTCTCTCTCTCTCCCCCCCCTCTCTCCCCCTCTCTATCCCTCTCTCCCTCTTTTTCTCTCTCCCTCTCTATCCCTCTCCCTCTCTATCCCTCTCTCTCTTCCTCTCTCTCTCTCTCTTTCCCTCTCTCTTCCTTTCACCAGTTCTCTCCCCCTCTCTCTCACTCCTTCTCTTTCTATCTCTCTCCCCGTCTCCCCATTTCTCTGCCCCTCTCTCTCTCCCTCTCCTCCTTCAAACATTAAATGTCTTTTTTTGCTTGCTTTTCTTGTTCATTATCGTACTTTGCACCCTTTATCTAGTATAACTATGATATCTTTTAATCTTTATCATGCTAAAAATTACTTTATTTATTAATGTAGATTCTGCAAATGCATTGCCTTGAATTTTACAATTTTTAAATTTTAAATCTTCAACTGTAAGTAATTTTAGTTAATTATTTGTATATTTTAAAGTAATCGAATCTTATATTTATAATAATGATTGGGCATTATTTTTTGTAAATAAAACAGGGCAATATGAGCTCAGATCATCAATTGATGTACAGATGGGTTATTAATGGATTTTGAATAAAGATTTTTTGATTAAGCTTGAAACTTTCATCAATTTTGCATTTAGTCAATCAAGATTGATGGATGGAGAAAAAATTAAGTGTCCATATAATCATCACAAGTTTCAGAATAATCCTTTTCATGATGTAAACACTTAAAGCTGCAGATAAAGAGTTGTGACCTAGTTGTAAAACACATTCGCAATTGTCACTTGTGGCTCTACTAATGAGCATTAAGTTAGAAAATCATATGTTTGAGAAATTATTTGATAAGGTGACAGAACTGATGAAAAAGATTGTTCCGGATAATAATTTGATCACTAACAACTTTTACACCACTAAGAAGTTACTACGAGGAATTGGTCTACCAGTGGAAAAAATTGATTGTTTTTTAAATGGATGCATGTTATATTGGGGTAGTGATAGTTATTTTAATTAGCTGTAAGTTTTGTGACCATTTTCGGTTTAGGAAGGCAACTCTTGTTGTAGATACGTGACAAAAATTGAAGGTTGTCTTTTTAAGAAGATGTTTTATTTTCCATTAATTCCTCAATTATAAAGACTATATGAATTAAATAGTATAGCACATGATATGCGGTGGAATTCCGAGCATGAGGTTGAAGAAGGCATAATGCGTCATCTATCAGATTCACCTACTTGGAAGCATTTTAATTATATACATCAAGATTTTGCAGCATAAAGTCAAAATATGAGATTAGGTCTTTGCACTGATGGATTTCAGCCATTTGGGCAATCTGGACTTTAGTATTCAACATGGCCAATGATAGTGATGCCTTATAACATGCCTCCATGGTTGTGTTTGAAGGAGTAATATATGATTTTGTCAATATTGGTTCTAGGGCTAAAAAATCTCATAGACATGCTCGATGTTTTCTTACAGCCTCTTATTGCATAGTTAAATCATTTATGAGATGTTGGCGTGAATACATATGATATCTTAAAGAAGCAAAATTTCATTATGCGGGTAGCCCTTATGTGGATGGTAAGTGATTTTCCTGCATATTCAATGTTGTCTGGCTGGAGTACTACAGGATGATTCACATGCCTATATTGCTTGATAAATTCTGATGCATTTACCCTCAAATTTAATGGTAAACAGTCATGGTTTGATAACCATCGTAAGTTTCTACCTACGAATCATCCATTTCGAAGAAATAGAATTGCATTTCGAAAAAATAAATTTGTGATAACAGTTACACCAGCAATTCATTCAAGAGATGATATTATTACAAAGATTCATATTTTGGGTTTGAAGAAGGTAATTAAAAAGGATGAAACTAGAAGTAATTGACCAATAGGCAAATTATTTGGCTGGAAGAAACATAGTATATTTTGGGACTTTCCCTATTGGAAGTCCAATTTAATTCGTCATAACATAGATGAAATGCATATTGAAAATTTTTTTTTGACAATGTTTTCAACACCCTCCTTAATGAAGACAGAAAAACAAAAGTCACTTTAAAATCAAGACCAGAGCTGAATGATTACTGTTAGCGTCCTGAATTGAAACTGAATGAGGAAACAGAAAAATTCCCTAAAGCTAGCTACACACTTGATAAGAAGGCAAGACAGATATTATGTGAATGTATTAAAATTTGAAATTCCCTGATGGATATGTGTAAAATATGGGTAGATGCGTGGATATGAAGAATCTTTAAGTTATTTATAATGAAAAGTCATGACTGTCATATATTTATTCAGAGATTAATATCAATTGCATTCCATGAATTACTTCCACTAAGTGTTTGGAATGTCCTTACAATATTTAGTTTGTTTTTAAAATAGCTAACTGCAACTACAATCAAAATAAATGACATGGTGTAGAAAATAATTATGATATTTTTTGCAGGTTTCAATTTTTTTTATTCTGGTTTTGTTCTTTGCTTTTCTGATTCAAAGTATTCAGACATTACCACGGTCTTTCCAATGCATGGGTCTCATATTTATAGATTTCAACTTTTTCAAAAAGAGGGCTAGCTTATCTTATCATTATTATAATAAAAACATTTTATTTTTGCAATCTCTTTATCTCTAAACATAATTGCTGGACATATATTGGATTTTTGTTGAAGCTGTAAAATAATAAAATTTAATTTATGTTTTTTAATATCTATAATATTTATTTTTATATATCTGTGAATATGTTTTTGTGTCTTTAAATTTTTTGGGTAGATTTTTAGCCTATTATAGGTAAGTAAAAACAATTTTCAGCAGCAGTAGCAGGGGCAGCGATGGCAGTGATGGTAGCAGCGGCAGCAGCGGCGGTGACGATAGCGGCAGTAGATGGGGTTGTGGATGTAGTAGTGGCGACAGCACCGGCAGCATTAGCAGCACCGACAGCAGTTGCAGAGGCGACGTCATTGGCCACAAACGCAGCTACGGCAACTATGGTAGCTATGGCATTAGCGGCTGCCACGACGGTGGCAGGTGCGGCAGCTGTAGCACCGAAAACTGTGGTAGCAGTATTGATAGCACCGACTACGGAAGTGTTAGCAGCGACAACGGCATCGGCAGCCGTAGTGGTAGCAGCAGTGGTGGCGGCAGGAGCGGTAATGGTAGCGAGAGTAGTTGCAACGACAACAAATGCGGTATATACGTACATATATAGTCAGCATATATGTACATATAACACTATTGTATTTTTATGTACATATATAGTGAGTATATATATATGTATGCATAATACTACAGTTTATATGTATATATACTACAGAAATATATGTACAAGTGAAATGCTAGTATATATGTATATATTTACTGCAACAATATATATTTATCAAAACATAGTTATTTATTTATTTATTTTGATTTGATTTGGTGGTTTAAATTCCATACAGATATGGTACCGCATTATTTCTCATACAAAGCTTGTATAAGTGAAGACATATTTCAACAAACATGATGTACCATGATTTGGGCAGCATTTTTGCACCAGAAAGTTGGTGATCAGAGGAGCAGAGGGAGAGAGAGTAATGTCAATGCATTTATAGATTATACTTTATGCAAAGTTGGTGGATACATTGATTAATAAGATGTAATATATTTTTTGTTATTTTTTTGTTTTAGTTATTTAAAATATTGTATTAGAATAAGTTAATAAAGAAATTTTTTTATTTAATTTAAAAGTTTCATTTATAGTTTCTGTTTTTATAAAATTTAATTTAAAAATATTAAATTATTTAATTAAATTTTTGTTTAAATTGTATGACAATCAACTTTAATTTGTGTTTGTTCATGTCTATATTAACTATATATATAAGTGTGTGTGTGTGTGTGTGCGTGAATATGTTTGTGTTTCTCCAAATTTTTTGGGTTGAGTTTTAGCCTATTATAGGTATGTAAAAGTCCATTATCAGGTGTGGTAGCTGTGGAAGCGGTGGTGGCAGTGGTAGTGATGGCAGTGGCGGCAGTGGCACTAGAAGTGGTAGTGGCGGCAGCGGCGTCAGCAATGGCAGCAACGGGAGCAGCGGAGGCAAGAGAGGCAATAAAGGCAGCAGCAACATCAATGGCTGCATCGGCATCGGTGGCAGTAGAGACTACAACTACAGCAATGGTAGTGGTGGCAGCGGAGGCAGCACCGATAGTAGTCGCAGCGGTGGCAGTACCGATAGCATCCACAGCGGTGCCAACACCGACAACAGCGACAGCACCGACAGTAGCTGCTGTGGCAAGGGCGGCGACGACAGCGGGAGCAGTAGGAATAGCAACAAATGCGATATACGTACGTATATAGTCATTATATACATACATATAATTCTGCATTATTTTATGTACATATATACCGAGTATATATGTACTCGGTATATATGTACACATAATAATACAATTTATAAGTATAAATACTACAGTAATATATGTACGAGTGAAATGCTGGTATATATGTATATTTTTGCTGTAGTAATATATATTTATCAAAACAGAGTTTTATTTTTATTTATTTTGATTTTATTTGGTTGTTTAAATTTCTTACATATGTGGTACCTCATTATTTTCCTTACGAAGCTAATATAAGCGAAGGAATATTTCTACAAACATGAAGCACTGTGACTCGGACAGCATTTTCACAGTGAAAAGTTGGTGATCAGAGGAGCAGAGAGAGATAAAGCAACGTCAATGCATTGATAAATTATACTTTATGCACAGTCTGTAGATACATTGATAACTAAGATGTAATATAATTTTTTTTAGTTATTAAAAATATTGAATTAGATTATGTTATTAAATGAATTTTTTTAATTTAAAAATTTCACTATAGTTTATGTTTATTAAATTTAATATAAAAATATTAAATTATTTAATTAAATTTTAGTTTAAGCTATATGACAATCAACTTTAATTTGTGTTTATTCATTTCTATAATAACTATTTTTATATATATGTGAAAATGTTTGTATGTCTCCGAATTTTTTGGGTAGAGTTTTTGCCTTTTATAGGTATGTAAAAACGTATTATCAGCAGCAATATCAGTGATAGCAGGCAACAGCGGTGGGGATGGCAACAACGTCACTGGTGGCATTGGCAGCAGTGAGGGCTATAGCGGCAGCAATGGCGGTGGTGACGGTGGGACCGGTTGTAGCGGTGGCGACGGTGGGAGCGGTTGTAGCGGTGGCGACGGTGGGAGCGGTTGTAGCGGTGGAATCGATGGTAGCAGCAGTGGCTACACCGGAAGTAGTGGCAGCACTGGCGGGAGTGGCGGCATCGGAGGCAGCGACTATGGCTGCACCGAAAGTAGCGGTGGCTGTGGCGATAGCAGCGGCAACAACGGAAGTAGTGGTAGCACCGGAAGTAGTGGTAGAAGTGGCAGTGCGGAAGCAGCAATATCACTAGCGATGCCAGCAACAGCTGCGACATGCAACGGCAGCACCGACAACTAGGGCAGCAGCGGTAGCTATGATGGCCACGGTGGCTGTGGCAGTAGTGGCAGTGGCGGAATTGGCAATGGCGGAATTGGCAGTTGTGGTAGCGGAGGTGGTAGCGGCGGCATTGGTGGCAGCAGAATCAGTAGAGGCAGTGGTGGTGATGGTGACAGTGGTAGTGGTATTGGCAGTGACAGCGGCAAAGACAACAGCAGTAGGAGAGGCAGCGATAGTGGCAATGGCAGCAGCAGCAAGAGCGGCAGCGGGAGCAGCAGCAAAAGCACCAAATGAGATATATACATACGAATAAATTCAGTATATACGTACATATAATACTATAGTATTTTATGTGCATATATATTAAGTATATTTGTACTCAATTTATATGTACACATAATACTGTTATTTTTATGTACATATACTGTAGTAATATATGTAAGAGTGAAATGATAGTATATATTTACATATATACTATAAGATTATATATGTATCAAAACATGATTTTTTTTAATTTGACTGAGTGGTTTAAATTTCTTACATATATGATACCACATTGTTCTTCATACAAAGCTTTTATAAGTGATGAAAATTTTCACTAGACATTATGTGCCGTGACTCGGACAGCTTTGTCATAGTAGAAAAATGATGATCGGAGGAGTAGAGGAAGAAAAAGTAACATCAATGAATGGATATATTTTATTTTATGCACTATCGTTAGATATATTGCTGAATAAGATGAAATAAAAGTTTGTTATTTTTTTGTTTCAATTATGTAAAATATTAAATTTGAATAAGATATAAATGATTTTATTCTTTGTTTATTATAAATTATTTATATTTTCAATTTTTATTCAATTTGATATAAAAATATTTAATTATTTTATTAAAAAATTTTAAAATAAATTAAATCCTGAAATTATTTTTGAAATTAAATTAGCTAGGGAATTTTCCCTAGCTAATTTAGAAAGGGAAATATTAAAATTAGCGACAGATTTTCCATCCTTAAATTTATTTAGCTAGGGACTATATCCGTTACTAAAATTTATAGACCAGCACTTTAGCTAGGGAATCATCCGTCGTTATTTTCATTTAGCGACGGAATATATCATTTATCTTGCTAATTTAGCTAGGAATTTTGTCTTTTTTAGCAAGAAATTTTTTTGTCGCTAACTTTTTAGCTAGGGATACTTTTCGTCACTAAAATTTAGTAAGAAGCACTTTAGATAGGGGACCGATCCATCGGTAATCCATAGTTATATCCCATTTAATGACGAAAAATGCCCATTTAGCTAGGGAATTATCTATAGCTATATGGGATTTTTCTTGCAGTGTTTTTTGTCCATACAATAATTTATATGAATTAAACAATTGAATAAGATCATTACTATTAACTTATAATATTTCATTTTATTAAAATAATAAATATTACTTTTTTTATTGAACTTTTCACATTAAGTACATATTCATATTATAATTTTATATCTAATAATATGAAAATTTATGCCATAATAATAATTTCATATTATATTCATAAAAAATAAATTGAATTCTTAAAATTTTATAACCATTATATATATATGTGTGTGTGTGTGTGTGTTTGTGTGTGTGTGTGAAATATTTTATTATAATATTATATTATTATTTTTTATTTATAAAATAATATCATTTATAGTTAAATAAAAATCTATTTATTTTTTTTATTTAAATTATTTATTTTTAATAATTTTTGTTTTCTTTTATATTTTTGTTTCTTTTTTTTTCTATATATTTACATTCATTTTTTATTTATAGTTTCTGTGAAATATAAAAATGCTAAGGCATACAAGCGCATAAACTATTTTATCTATCTTTGTGAAGAGGAAGTGAGGAGAAGCGAATTGGGACTATGAGAGCACGTGTAACTCATAATTTTACCTCTTCTTGTTACCAAGTAAGATTAACAATGCTCTTCTCCTTCAGAATATGAATTATATTTCTTTCTTTCCCACAATTTGATTTCCACTGGTGAAGTTTGGCTGGTACAGATTAATCGGTTTTAATTTTTTTTCTTTTTTCCCCAATTTCGATTCTTCTTTCTTCTATTTTCACATCACTTATTTGATTTTGACTCTCCACCATGAGTAAAACAACATATGCTTAGTGTAAACTTTGTTCTTCTAATGATTATTTTTTTAGGGTTTTATGGATTTAAAATACAAAATGTATGCTTATTGTTTTCTGCTTCTGTAATTTTAAAAAAAGTATGTTTATTGTTTTCTGCTTCTATAACATAAGAAAAAAAACACCATGATATATCAAAATAGGTTTTCATGTTCAAAACAAAGTAACTCAAGTTCATCAACAAATTCTCATGTGATGTATCTGTTTCAATTGTATATCGCTATGATACAGGTTGCCGGTGTACAATCTATCATTAACTAATAATCTAGTTTTTGATTCCTAATAAATCATTGTTTCTTTTTTCCGAAAGATTATCATGTGGTTCATCTGGCTTGACATTCGAATTTATGTTAGAAGAATATGAGCATTTCTTAAAAACTCATCTTCTTTGATTTGGATCTTAAAATTAGATTTAGTGTTGATGGTATCAGTTCTGCGTTTTCTTTTATTTCTCAGCTGATCACTATTATATTTTTTATTGACTTTTGTTTCTAATTTGGAATTTAAATTCTACAAATTCAGCTATTTTTTTTCTTAATCTCGGTTGGACCCATGATTCTATGCATGTTATTTTAGACTTGCACCGTAATATTAAAATTTTGATTTGATTATCTTTTTTCATTTTTTTTTATTTTTTGCATGTTCTAGGATATGCACCGCAAGCTTAATATTCTTATTTGCTATAATTATAGATGAATATAAAGAAACATGTTGAATTAAAAGGAAGTACATACAATTGAGGAATATGAATGCAAATACACCCATAGATTATGTTGTGCTCCAACTATCACCTTAATCATCATGGTCAGATTTTTTATCTATAACGATGTAATATTTTTTTCATGTGCATATATAATCTTTATTTGTCTCTCTTTTTTCTCTCTCTCTCTTTGTCTAGCTATATATGTATGTATATGTTAATTGAATTTTTGTTCATTGTAGGTGTTCTTGTTCATCATGAGCAATGGGAAGATAAAGAAGCTTGGTACTGGCCTTTTAAAGTCATTTGTGAGTCAGCTAAAAGTCACAGAATCACTGACAGGTCTTGCAAGCTCTTCAATCAAGATCAAAGTGGATCAATGCCACGATAATGAAACTTACTTTACCAAAGTAACTCTCAAAAGATTACAAACAAGGCCCACCAATTATTTTTCTAACCAAAGTTGATTGCTACCTTTTGCTTTGAAGGTTCATGTAGTTTGTTAATTATAGTTTTGGAAACTATTTATGTATTTGATGAGGAGATATCCCAGCTGGAAGCAGCCTGGAGAATTTACTCTTAGGTAGTATTATTTTTTTTAAATACAATCTACTTTTTCTAGAGAAGATGATTCCAAATTTTATTCACATGGTAAGTCTCATGAAGTTCTTAACTTTGTATTTAGGGAGCTGGAGAACATTCTTCAGGTATATTTCCTTCACATCTCTCCTCAAAGTACACACACAGTTGTACTCTTTTTTATATTTAAGCTCAATTGATGGATTCAATGCTATTTTTGATGATAGTCCATCAATATTGACTACTTTGCATAAATTAAAATTAAAATAAATCATGTTTTGATGTGATGATACATTTATTCACACAATAGTAATAAGCCTCAAGTTCAAGACAATCAGATATGACCTCTTTGATATATCAATGGTAAGACAATCAGATATTTAAGTTCAAGACAATCAGATTTGTTGAGATATATATTTATATACCTTTCTCTAATATTATGTTAGCCAAGAACCTTGTGCATTGAGTACACATACATGTTTACACAAACCAAGCTCAATGGATTGATTAAATGTCATTTTTTATTATAGTTATCAACATTGATTACTTTAATTGAATTGACATTAAAATAGATTATATGTATGTATATAGATATATATATAGATATATATATATATATATATATATATATATATATATATATATATATATATATATATATTTATTTATTTATTTATTTCTATATAGATATATAGATATATATTTACGTATGTTTATAGATATATATATATATATATGTGCGTGTGTGTGTGTAGGTATATAGAAAAATATATATATATGTATGTATGTATTGTAAGTATATAGACATAGATATATATATATATATATATATATATATATATATATATATGTATGTATGTATATAGATATATATATATATATATATGTATATAGATATATATGTATGTGTATATATATATATATATATGTGTGTGTGTATAGACATATATATGTGTATATAGACATATATATGTGTATATAGACATATATATGCATGTATAGACACACACACACACACACACACACACACACACACACACACATATATATATATATATATATGTATGTATGTATGTATAAAGACATGCGTGCGTGTGTGCGTGCGTGTGTGTATAATTGGGTAGTATCTGACCCAAGGCAATCTACCCAAACAACAAGAGGAATGAATTCTTGACCAAACAAATGATGTTATTAATAGTTAATTAGGAATTCGGATTGAACTAGTAATCTTCAAGTAGTTGTGAATTCAATACCCTACCAATCGAACCACCATGCCATTATTAGTTGCAATTATATTTTGATTTTAAAGCATTTGCATAAAATTGAAGCCTAATTTAGATTATTTTTTAAGTCATATCATGAATTCATGAATCACATTATTTAGAAAATTAAAATTTATGACTGATATATATTATATCATGATTTTGTTTTAATGATGTTTTTTTGAGATAATTATATTTTTATTTTTTGATGGATTATATATTATTGTGATACGTCAATAGTAATTCGACTAGATATGCTTTATTAAATTTGATCTATCATAGAAGAATGAGAGATCAAATTAAAGTGGTTGAAATATATGGATTCTGTTTTGATTGTCTCCAAATATATTATAAATAGATAACATTATATATAAACTTTTATACATTTATATAATCATATGACATTATATATAAATGTCTATGTTTTAATATATATAAACATATAACATTATATATAAAATTGATATGTTTATATAAAATATAATGATATATATAAATTTTTATAAATATGTATAAATGTTTACAAATATTTATACAATATTTACATAACACAATCCATTTATAAATGTTATATAACATTTATATAACATATAAAATGTTTATACCTATTTTTAAACATATATATAACATATAAATTTTTCAATAAATATATAGTATTTATAATGTTTATATAAATTTGATATATATACTATATAATATTTATAAAAGTGTTACATATATATATATATTTATATATATGTAACATTTATAATAATATTTTAAACACAACAGCATATCAAAGCCAAAAGTAAGGTGTGGAAGAAGATGAGCTCCGATTGATTCCATTCAAGTGAAAAAGGAAACGTATATGAGTAAATTAACCAATTGATGCAATGAAAGCCATTGAGTGAACAAGAGGTTTTTTTTTGTTGCTTCTTTATGCATATTTGGCATGTAGCATTAATCATGTTGTAATTTGTTTCATATTTTTTAAGTTGGGGTTATTTTGGCTTTGGTGATAATGAATATGACTAGGCAAAAATATGCATGAAGAATGCTGCTTTTTTTTTAGTTTTCTTAGTTAAAATATGAGTCCTTATTAGGTTGACTAATCGTTTGCATAACTAGAAGAATTTGAATATGTTGTTTTGGCCCATCATAGAGTCGGCAGAAAAAAACAGCTAACACCCCAGTGTTAGCTGTTATATTTTGTGCCACCACTATTAATGTCACCATTACCCCGATTCTGCTACTAACTCCCTTCTTAATCCGTTAGTGCCGCTGCCCTTTTGATAACTGTAATTCCCCTTGCACATATTCATCATAGTTTGTATTTATAAGGGAAAGCATCCATAGTTTTCTTGCATTTTTAGGTTATAATATTTGGGGCTATTGCTATATTTTTGTTTGATGAAGAAATTAAGTAGTAGATACGATGACATTTTTTTAGCAGCTAATGCAATTCTTTATTTCATTACGTTGTGCATGATGAACATCTTCCTCACTTGGCCAAAGTATTATGTGATAAACTCAACTGATGTAAAAAGGTACACCTCTTCCACTTATATGTGTTGCCTTTATGATTAGGGTGTTAAAATCAACCAAGAACGATAGAACCCTAAACAAAGATAACCATGAATAGTGAATGAAATTGATCACTAAACCTTTAATGTGCAAGCCATCATGATCCTAATCTACCATTTTCATGAGATGACCATATCTCAAGGCTTTGACACTGTCATACTGCTTATGCTGTTGCAGCCCAAAAATCTTCATGATATTTTCATTTTCTCTGTAACTAAACTTAGACATTGATCAGCCATCCTTCACATTAACGTCAATCACTTCTTCGAAAGGAATTGAGGTTCAAAACTTAGATTCCACCTGCCTTGCAAGCAAATTCATATAGATATACCTAATTGATAGAAACAATAATGTGAAACTTTGTCGGACTGGAAGCCAAAAAATTTCATGAGCTCTATATTTTATGTACATCAGATTTTTTATGTATTTTCTGATACTTATTATTCAAAACTAAAATGCATCATGAGTTTCAAATATGATATTCATTTCTAGTATCGTTCAAGTTCAATAAACTGAAAGATTTTCATCTGAGTAATGTTGATTTCTTCGTCCATATTATGTACGGGTCAGTTTTGAAATTGATGCAGGAGAAGATGGAATACAAGTTTCATTCTCACAACGTGCCATATGGCTCTAGCAATGGTCAACAATCTGTTAGTGGATTCTTTCAAGTTGATGATTCCAATAGCTACTAGGTAATGATTTTATTTCTTCCATGTTCTAAAACAGTATGTTGGAAATTCAATATTTGTTTTATGGATTAAAGTTTACACAATGATTGGTAAAGGCTATATATGTGCCGCAAAACTTGATAATTCTCCGAATCAGT
The DNA here is from genome assembly GCA_029783825.1 of Sapria himalayana. Classification (NCBI taxonomy): domain Eukaryota; kingdom Viridiplantae; phylum Streptophyta; class Magnoliopsida; order Malpighiales; family Rafflesiaceae; genus Sapria; species Sapria himalayana. Next base: position 35,314 of record JAREIK010010555.1, on the reverse strand, counting down.
ATTCATCGTGCATATTGGTAAATGGTATATAAGTGATGGTCATAAATTTAAATTTTGCTAAATTAATATGTTGCCATCCTTCGTATTGTTTAATTTTGACTAGATGTCTATGTAAGAAATGAAACAAGTGAATAATGAGATGAAAGAAATGAAGAATACAATACAATAGAAGATGACCTATATGGAATAACAATTAGCAGCCTTGATAAGATAGATAGCACACAAAGTTTTAGTAGAGTATCCACAAAGGAGAGCCTAGCACAAATGGATCAGCTAATGATGAGGGTGATGATTTAGTTTAAAATGATTATATA
>JAREIK010010555.1:0-32500 GCA_029783825.1 Sapria himalayana | reverse complement strand
AAATAGAGATATAAACAAAGAGATAGATAAATAGATAGATAGACAAACATATAAATAAATAAATAGATAGATAGATATTCATATAGATAGATAGATAAATAGATATAAAGATAGAAAGATAGACAGACAGATAGATAGATAGATAGATATACATACAGATAGATTTTCTATAGATATATAAATAAATAGATATACATATCATTGGCCGATAAATAGACAGGCAGACAGACATATAGATAGATAGATAGATAGACAAATAGATAAATAGCCAGATATACATATAGACAGATAAGCATACAAATAGATAGTCAGATAGGTAGAATGGTTTGTAGACCGATACACAGATAGATAGACAGGTAAATTGACAGATAGATAGACAACCAAATAAACAAATAGATAGATAAATAGATAGATAGATTGACATATAGAAAGACAGACAAACACATAGAGATAAAAATATATAGATGGATAGAGAGATAGATAGATAAATAGATAGATAGATATATAGATTGATAAACTGACAAATAAAAATTTAGAAAGATAGATAGATATATAGATAGACAGATTCATAGATAGATTGTTAGATAGATTGGTAAATAGATTCATAGATAGATTGATATACATATTGTTAAAAAGGATGATAGACAGATTTTTACATAGGTTTATAGATAGATTATTATATTAATTCATAGATATATTGATAGACAAATTTATAGTTAGGATGATAGAAAGATTGTTAGATAGATAGACAGGCAGATTAATAAACAGAAATATAGATGGATAGATAAATAGACATATTGATAGGTAGGTAGATAGTCATATATATATATATATATATATTAATATAGACAAATAGGTAGATAGATAAACAAATTATTACACAGAAAGATGGATAAATAAATATATAGATAGATAGATGGATAAGGAGATAGGTAGATATACTTAAAGATAAACAGATAGATAAATAGATAAATAGATAGAGAGAAAGATACAAATATATATGAGATAGTCAGATAGATAAATAGAAAGATAGACATATAGATTGATAGATAGAAAAATAGATAGACATATAGATAGAATGATAGCTTGATTGATAGATAAACAGACATATACATAGATAGGTAGATATATAGACAAATAAATAAATAGATAGATAGATTAATAGATAGATTAATAGACATATTGATAAACTAATTGATAGACATTTTGAAATATTGATTGATACATAAATATATAGATAGAGAGAGAGATATATATATATATATATATATATATATAGTCAGATAGACAAATAGATAGATAGATTTATAGATAAATTGTAAGATAGATAGATAGATAAATACATTGATCAATAGATAGATTATTAGACATACAAATAGATATATAGATAGATTAATTGAATGAAAGAAAGAAAGATAGATATATAAATAGATAGATAGTTAGCTAGATAGATAAATATTAAAATAGGTGGACAAAAAAGATAAATAGATAGATAAACATAGACATAGACAAAAAGATATACATATATATAGATAGATAGATAGACAGATTGAAGCAAAAATAGATAGACAAATGGATAGACAACTAGATAAAAGATAGACAAACCAATAAGAAAATAGATCGATAGATAAATAGAAAGACGAATAAAAAGACATATAGATAAAGAAAGAGATAGAAAGATAGATATATAGACAGATAGAAAGACAAATAGACATATAGATGAACAAACATAATTATATAGACAGAAACATAGGTAGAGAGATAGATAGAAAGACAGATAGACATAAAGATAAACAAATAAATAAATATACATATAGACCGATAAAAAGAAAGATAAATAGATAGATACACAGTCAAATAGACAGATATATAAACCTACTTATAGATAGACAAATAGATAAACATATAAAAAGATAGACATATAGACATATATGTGGATAGAAAGACAGATAGATATATAGATAGACATATAGAAAGATTGATAGATAGACAGATAAACAAACAAATAGACAGAAAAATAGACAAATTATAGATAGACAAATATAAAGATAGATAGATAAATAGATACATATACAAATTTAAATAAGTTGATAGATATATAGATAGACCGATATAAAGATATATAGATAGATAGTTAAATAGATAGACATACATATAGATAGATAGATAGATATATATATATATATAGACAAATAGATATACAAAAAGATAGATATATAGACATATAGAAATACAGATAGATTGATAGATAGATTGATACATAGTAGATAGACTAACATATAGATATGTATATATATATTTAGGCAGATAATTAGATAGATTGATAGATTGATAAATAGATAAAAAGACATAGATAGATGATAGATAGATAAATAGATAGATAGATAAATAGATAAATAGAACGAGATATATATATATATATAGACTGATAGATAGATAAAAAGATATATAGATTGATAAATAGATTGAAAGATATATAGATAGATAGATTGATTGATTGAATGGTAGAAAGAAAAAAAAATAGATAGACAGCTAAGTAAATATATATACAAATAGATAGAAAGATTAATAGATAAATAGATAGAATGATAGTTAGATAGATAGATATACAGATAGATCGACAAATAGATAAAAAGATAGACAAATAGTTAGAAAATAGATAGATAGATAGATAAATTGACAAACATATAGATAGATAAATAGACTAATAGATAGATAGATTATTATATTGATAGATCACAAATAAATAGATATATTTATAGACAGGTCAGATAGTTAGATAGATTGATAAATAGATAGATAGATACATATATAGATAGATAGATATATAGATAGACATATAGATAGACAAATAGATATATATATATATATATATAGATAGACAAATAAGTATATAGATAGATAGATAAATAGATAGATATACAAATTGACTGATTGATATACATAAAGATAGAAATATAGTTAGAAAATTATAAAGACACATTGATAGATAGGTCGATAGATAAATAGATAGACATGTATATAGATAGATAGATAGAGGATAGATAGACATATAGTAAGATGGATAGATAGATGGATAGATAGATGGATAGATAGATGGATAGATAGACAGATAGATAGACATATAGATAGACGAATAGATAGAGAATTAGACAGATAGATTGATTAGTAGATAGATAGAAAAATACATAGTTAGATATATATATTCAATTTGATAGACAGATTAATAGATATATTAATAGATAAATTGATAATTAGTTTGATATATAGATTGATAGCTAGATTTGTAGACAAATAGATAGATAAATAAATAAATATATAAATATATATATATATATATATATATATTGATTGATTAATTGACTGATAGATAGATAGATCGTTTGATTGATTGACTAATAGATAGATAGATCGATAGATTGATAGAATGCTAGTTAGATAGATAGATAGATAGACAAATAAATATACATATTTATAGAAAGATCGATGGAAAAATAACATAATCAAAGAAATAAAGATACATAGAAAGATATATAGAGAGATAGATAGATAGACAGACATCACATAGATAGACAAATAGACAAATAGATAGATAAACATATACATAGATAGATAGAATTGATGATAGATTCATAGATACATAAAGAGATAGACATATATATATATAGACAGATAGATAGATATATAGATAGTTAGATAGATAGTAAGTTAAATCAATTGATAGACAGATAGACAAATAGATAGATAGATAGATACACGGCTAGATATATATATTTTTGATAGTAGTTGGATAGATAGATAGTCAGATAAACATATAGATAAATAGATTGAAAGATAGATTAATAGATAGATTGATAGATATATTGAAAGAGATTTAGATTGTTTGATAGATAGATTGATTAATATACTTTTTGAATGATAGATAATTAGAAAGATAGATAGACATAGGAATAAAAAGAAAGATAAATAAATTGATAGAAAAATAGATAGATTGATAGATTCATTGATTGATTGATTTAAAGATAGATAAATAGAAAAATAGACAAACAAATAGACAAACAGTTAAACAAAAAGATAGACAGATAGAAAAATGAATATATAGATAAAAAGATAGACAAGCATATAGATAGATGACACACGACTAGACAAACAAATAGATAGATAGGCAGATAGATAGAGAGATAGACCTCCAAATAGACAAACAAACAAATAGATAGATAGATACATAGATTGACAGACAAATCTTTATATAGATTAATACATAGAAAGAAAGATAGATGGATAGTCAGATAAATCGATAGACAGATATATAGATAGATAGATAAACAAATAGGTAGTTAGATATATAGAATCATAGATAAACAAATAGACAGACAAATAGTTAGTTTGTTAGTCATACAGATATACAAATAGATAGACAGACACATATACCCAAAAATAAAGAGATATAAATTAATATATAAATAGACAGATAGATAGATAGATAGATTGATTGATTGATATTTAGTTAGATAGATAGAAGATAGAGAGACAAATAAATAGGCAGAAATACATCCAGATAGATAGATATATAAAAGATAGAAAGATAGATATACAAATAGATAGTCAAACAAATAGATAGACATTTACACAGATATAAAGGCAAATACATAGACAGAAAGATAGACAGACAAACAGAAATTCAAATTGATAGATAAATTGGAAAATAGATAGATAGACAGAACTATAGACATGTAGACATATATAAAGATAGATAGATAGAATGATAAATAGATAGACATATACAAATAGATAGATAGATAGATAGATAGAAACTTAGATAGATAGAGAGATAGATAGGCAGTTAAATAGATAGATATATTGATTGATTGATTTATAGATATATAGATAAATATATAGACAATAGATAGGCAAATAGATAAGAAAATAGATAGTCAAATAGATAGATAGATAGATTGATTGATTGACAAATCAATAAACAAATAGATACACAGATAGTTAGATAGATAGATATATAGATATATAGATAGATAGTTAGACAAAATGATAGACAAATATATAGATAGATATATTGACAGACAAAAAATAGATAGATAGATAGAAAGATCGATAAATAATTAGATAGAAAGATATATTGATAGATAGATAGATAGATAGTTAGACAAATAGATAGACAGATAGATAAACAAATAGAAAGACAAATAGATAGATAGATAGATTATTGATAGATTGATTGATAGATTATAGATAGATAGATTGACAAAAAAGTTCACAGATAGATAGACAAATAGACAGATAGATAGATATATATATATATATATATATATATATATAGACAGATAGATTGATAGATATATAGATAGATAGATAAAAAGTTTGATAGATAAATAGACACATAGATAGATAGATAGATAGATAGATAAACTAATAGATAGATATATATATATATATATGTAGATAGATAGTCAAATAGATAAACAAATAGATCGATATATATATATATAGATAAATAGATAGATGGACATATAGATAAAAAAATAGATTCACAAATAGATACACAAATAAATAGATATATAGATAGGTACATAGATAGATATATAAATAGATTTATAAACATATAGATAGACAGACAAACAAATAGATAGATAGATTGAATTATTGCTTGATAGATAGATCGAAAAATAAATTGTTAGATAGATAGATGTATAAATAGTTATATAGATAGATAGATAGACAAATAGATAGACATACAGATAGATAGATATATATATATAGATTTTTAGATAGATAGATAGATAGACAAATAGATAGTTAGTTAGTTAAAAATTTTGTTAGATATATAGATAAATAGATAGATAGATACATAAATAGATAGAAAGATAGACAAATATATAGACATATAGATAGATTAATTGATAGAAAAATAGCTAGAAATAAAGAAAGAAAGATAAATAGTTAGACATATACATAGATAAATAAATATATAAATAGATAGACATATAGATATACAAATAGATAAATAAATACATAGACAAATGATAAAAAAATAGTATAATAAGATATTTATTTAACTTTAAATATTTGGCTAGAAAAATAATTCCTATCTAATTTGCACGGGATTAGCTAGGGAATATCAAGAGATGTTAGATTTTACATTGAATTACAAATTTGTGATCAGTTTGTGATAGATTAGAGATGGAAACATTTAATTGAAAAATATCCCAAGTTAATATTATTGTAGATTTTCGCACAAAGATTAGCTGCAATTTTAGCAATATCTTTTGCGATGAACTTTCCCTAGTTAATTAGATTGAGACAAATTCCATCACTAAATAATTATCTGAAAAAACATTTTCATGATTATTTATTAATTGCAAGCGATTAGTCCTTAAATGAAAATTTTCACAAAATATATGCATTTAGCTAGGGAATTTTCCCTAATTATTTGTGTTGTGGATTATTTCTGTTGCTAATCTATACTAATTTATTTTTTTATTTTTTATATATTATTTTTTTTACTATTTGTTGTAATTTTGTATATTGAAGGTTTTTAATCATCTATGGATGAGGAATCCATGAAAGACACCTCCTCAAATCATTATAAAAATATGATATTATAAAAAAATAATTTCAAAAATATATAAATATGAAAAAAATTTATATTATTAAAGACTAAAATAACAATTTTAATTATTATAAAATTTTTAAAAAAATTATAGATAAAATTTTTCTAAAATATTTATTATGAAATTTAAATATTTGTATTAAAAAATTGTAGATAATTAATTCTATAATTATACTCATTTTTAAATATATTTTAATAAATAAATGAACATACATAAAAATTTATACTAATAAAAAGCTAAAATAATTAATTGTATGATTAAATAAAAAATATTTACAAAAATATCTGAATTAATAAATAAAAAAGTAAATATTTATATTATTTAAGGTTAAAAAAATATTTTTATGATTATAGGAAACTTATTAAAAAATAATTACTAAAAGATTTAAAAAGCTTGAATTATAAAAAAAAAATTAAATTTTTCATAAAATTTAAAAGAAAATAATTTGATATTTAAAGATAAATACGTAGATGTTTTAATTACATCAAAAAAAATTTAATGATTTAAAAAAAATATTCCCGAGTGGTTATAAAAATAACACTTCAAGTATTTTTTAGGGTTTAAAAGATTTATTTAGAATATTACTAATGATATTTTTTTGTTCTAAAAAAATTAAATTTGCCCATTGGTTGATTTAAATTCAAGTTTTATTTTTTAACTACTAAAATTTATAAGAATTAAATAATTGAGTAAGATTTTTACTATTAGCTTTTAATATTATGTTTAAAAAAAAAAATAAATATATCTTTTTTTAATGATATGCTCACTTTAAGTAATATTTGTAATTTTATAAATTATAAATTATATCAAATAATATTAAATTTTATGGCTTTAAAATTATTTCATATTACTAATCTTTGGGTGGTAGGATTAGAAGGATGAGGGATTGCATATAGGTATTTTGGTATATTATTTTCATTGCATATATTATCTTTTACAATTGTGTTGTGTAATTATATAAATACTAATATTGGTTTTCTTAATAACTTTGAAGTTAAATTTATTTATGAGAGAATAATATTTTAAGATGATTGAACACTTGAGAAACTTTTGTATTATAGAGTCTCTTCAAACATAGTCTCTTCAAAGTTATTGGGTAAAATTGTGGAGATATTTGTTTTTTTTTTATATCTTGTTAGAGCGAGAGCCTTCTGTACTTGGGCATGAATGTGATCTACATATCTATCTTATCTTATCCTAATATATAGAATCATTTAAAATATGAAAGCGAAATAATAAAACAAATCTTACCAATATCTTATCTTTCAAATCTTACCTTAAAAGATTGAAGAGATCGTGCATGATAAATCTTGAATTCGAGACTTTTTGTTCGTAGTGTTTTGACGGATTTTTTTCATCACTTAAAGATGTGATATCTTATTAGATAGAAAAATATATCTATTTTAACAATTGAATAAGTCATGAAATTGAAGACCAAATGGAAGAACATATACATCCATTATTTGAATTCCACAAGAAATTGAAAATTGGATTTGAAAATATATCAATTATAATTGGTAGTTACTTATAAATGACTATAAACTCTAAATTTATTCCATGCTAATTCATAAAATTTTTAAATCCAAGATGAGATTATTAATCCTACTTTGTTTTACTATCATCAAATCATATCCCCCTTCAATTCTATCCAATAAAACACAACCTAAAGAGTAACTAGGCATGAGGAAGGATTAAAAGAGCTTATAGAAGCTACCATTTTTCTAATCATGCTTTACCTATTATAATAGATTCTATTAATGTATTCAAATATATCTAGATAGATAGACCGATAGATTTTCAAATAGATAGGAAGATAGATATGAAAATAAATTGATAGATAGAGAAATAGATGGACATATAGACAGATATAAAGATAGCAAGATAGATAAATAAAAAGATGGATGATATATAGATATACAGATAGATAGACAGAAGATAGACAAGATAGATAGACAGATTGATAGATAGATAGATTTATAGATATATTGATAGACAGATAGATTGACATAAAGATAGATAGATAGATATACAGATAGAAAGATCGATAGATAGAAATATAGACATACAAATAGATCGATAGACAGATAGATAGACATACATCTAGATATACAAATATTTTGACATATAGAAAGATAGATAGAGTTAGAAAGATAGACAGACAAACAGATAGATAGATAGATAGATTAGATTAATACATAGATAGATAGAAAGATAGATAGATATATAAAATATAGATAGATATATAAAATATAGATAGATAGAAAGATAGATAGATAAATAGATAGATATATAGATAGACAAATAGATAAATATATAGTTCTGTAGATAAATAGATAGCTAAATTGATAGACAAATAGATAGATAGATAGATATACAAATAAATAGATAGATTGATAGACTGATTTATAGGTAGATTGATAGAAAATTTAATAGATAAATTAATAGACAAATTGATGGACATATTGATTAATTGATTGATTGATTGATTGATAGATAGATAGGTTGATTGATTGATATATAGATAGACAACAAATTTTTAGATAGATACATACATAGATAGATAGATAGATAGAAAGAAAGATAGAAAGATAGATAGTTCATTGATATATAAATAGATAGATAGAAAGATAGATAGATAAATAGATATATATAAATATAGATAGATTATTTGATAGATAGAAAGATATACAAATATATAGAAAGATCGATATATTGACAGACAGATAGATAGATAGATATATAAATAGATAGATATATAAATAGATAGATATATAGATAGAGAGATAGATAGACACATAGATAGATATATATTTAGATAGATAATTAGATTGATAGAAAAATTAATAGAATGATTGATATAAAGATTTATAGACATAATAATAGAAAGATTAATAGACATTTTAATGGATAGATTGAAACATAGATAGAAAGTGAGATAGATAAAAATATTGATAGAAATATATAGATAGATCGATAGATAGATAGAAAACTAGATATACAAAAAGTTTAATAGATAGATAAATAGATAGATTCATAGATTATTAGACATCTAGATAGATAAATAAATAGTTTGATAAATTATTAGATAGTTAGATAGATTAATAAATAGATAGAATGATAGATAATCAGATAGATAGATATAAAATTGGATATATAGTTTGAAAGATATAGAAATAGATAGTTAGATTGATAAATATATATATATATATAGATAAATAGTCATAAATATAGACAGATAGATAGATTCAATGCGAGATAGATTGATAGAAAGAAAGATAGATAGATAGATAGACAAAATGATAATTTAAAAGATAGACAGAATGATAGATAGATAGATATAAGGATTGATAGTCAGAGAAATATAAATAAAGATAAATAAATAGATATACAAATAGACAGACAGATAGACAGACATATAGATAGCCATGTAGTTAGATAAAAACATATACAGATATAAATCTAGATAAATAGATAGATAGATAGATAGACAAATAGATATACAGACAGATACATAGATAAATAGCTAGAAAGATAGATAGATATACTAATAGATAGATAGATAAACAGATAGATAGATTGAGAGATATATAGACAGAAAGATATACAGATTGATTGATATACATATTGATAAAATGATTGATATATATATTGATAGATAGGTTGAACGATAGGTTGATAGACAGATGGATAGACAGATAGATAGATAAATAGATAGATTGATAGATAAAACGATAGACAAATAGATTTACATATAGATAGACAAAAAGATAGACAAATAGATTTACATATAGATAGACAAAAAGATAGACAAATAGATTTACATATAGATAGACAAAAAGATAGACAAAAAGATAGATGGATATACATATAAATAGATAGATAGTTAGAAAAATATAAATATAGATAGATAAATAGATAGATAGACAGATAGATAGATAAATAATTAAATTAAAAAAATGATAGAAATATACACAACTAGGTTGATAGATAGAATTGATAGAGTGATTGATAGTTAGATTGATAGATATATTGATAGACAGATTGATAGACAAATAGATAGATAGAGAGACAGATAGACAGAAAGATAGATCCATAGATATATACAAATATAGATACTAAGATAGGTAAGTATATAGATAGATAGATAGATAGATCACAACAAGAAAAATCCCATATAGTTAGGGACAATTCCCTAGCTAAATGAGCATTTTTCGTAACTAAATGGGATATAGCAATGGATTAACGATGGATCAGTTCCCTATCTAAAGTGCTGGTCACTAAAATTCAGCGAGGAAAATTATCCCTAGCTAAAAATTTAGCAACGGAAAAATCACTTGCTAAAAAAACAAATTTCCTATCTAAATTAGCAAACTAAATGAGATATTCCATTGCTAAACAAAAAAGTGACGAAAGATTCCCAAGCTAAAGTGATGGTCACTAAATTTTAGCAACGGAAATAGTCCCTAGCTAAATAAATGTAGAGACAGAAAAATCTATTGCTAAAATAAAGATTTTCCTTGCAAATTTAGAAATGGATTTTTCCCTAGCTATTTTAATTTCAAAACTATTTTCAAAATTTAATTTATTTTAAATTTTTTAATTAAATAATTTAATATTTTAAAATCAAATTGAATAAAAATTGAAACTATAAATAATTTATAATAAACAAAAAATAAAATCATTTAATAACTTATTCTAATTCAATAGTTTATATAATTGAAATAAAAAAAATAGAATTTTATTACATCTTATTCATCAATGTATCTACCGACAGTGCATAAAATATAATATATCCATTCATTGACATTGCTTTCTTTCCCTCTAATCCTGTGATAATCATTTTTTTACTGTGAAAAAAGCTGTCCGAGTCACGGTACATATTGTCTAGTTAAAAATTTCATCATTTATACAATCTTTGTATGAGGAACAATGTAGCATCATATTTGTAAGAAATTTAAACCACTCAGTCAAATTAAAATAAAAAAACAATATGCTTTGATCAATATATAATCTTGTAGTATATATCTAAATATATACTAGCATTTCACTTGTACATATATTACTACAGTATATGTACATAAAAACTACAGTATTATGTGTACATATATACTGAGTACAAATATACTAAGTATATACGTACATAAAATACTATCGTATTATATGTACTTATATACTAAATTTATTCGTACGTATATACTGCATTTGTTGCTGTTGATGCTACTCTCGCTACCACTGCCGCTCCTGCCTCCATTGTCACTGCCGTTGTCGCTGCTAATACCACTGCTGTTGTCGTCATTGTTGACGCTGCCTCTACTGTCGCCACTGCTGCCGATGTAGCCGCCACAGCTGCCGCCGCTACCCCCACTATCGGTGTTGCCACTATATGCCATAGCTACCACTACTGCCACTAATGCCGCTACCACTGTTGCCAGCGCTACTACCATCGCCGCTGCTACTGCCACCACTACCGCCGCCACCTCTGCCACTGCTGCCACTACTTTCGGTGCTGCCGCTGCTATCGCCACTGCCAAAGCTACTTCGGGTGCAACCTCTACTACTGCCGCCGCTGCCGTTGCCTCTGTTATCACTTCTCCCACCACTCCCGCCGATGCCACTGTTGCCCCTGCTGCTGCTGCTGCTTCCGCCGGTGCCACAGCCACCACTACCGCTACTACCGCCACTGCTTCTTTTGTAGCCACCACCACTGCCGTCACGGTCACTTCTACCATCACTACCACAATTGTCACTGTTGTTGCTGCTACTACTATTGATTATAGGCTTTTACATACCTATAATAGGCAACAACTATACCCAAAATATTTGAAGACACACAAACATATTCACAGATATATAAAAATACTTAGTATAGATATGAACAAACACAAATTAAAGTTGATTGTCATACAACTTAAACTAAAATTTAATTAAATAATATAATATTTTTATATTAAATTTAATAAAATCAGAATCTATAAGTTAAAATTTTAAATTAAACAAAAAAATTCATTTAATAACTTATTCTAATACAATATTTTAAATAACTAAAACAAAAAATTAACAAAATTATATTATATCTTATTAATCAATGTATCTATCGACTGTGCATAAACTATCCATGCATTGACGTTGCTTTCTCTCCCTCTACTCCTCCGATCACAAACATTCTGCTGTGAAAAAGCTGTCTGAGTAACTGTGGTTCATGTCTGTTGAAAAATCCCTTCACTTATACAATCTTCGTATGTTAAATAATGTGGCACCACATCTGTAATAAATTTAAACGACTCAATCAAATCAAAATAAATTAAAAAAAACTATGTTTTGATAAATATATATTACTGCAGTAAATATGTACATATATACTAGCATTTAACTCGTTAATATATTACTACAGTATATGTACATATAAACTTTAGTATTATGCATACATATATTCTGAGTCCATATATACTCACTATATATGTACATAAATACTGTAGAATTATATGTACGTATATACTGACTATATACGTATGTATATATTGCATTTGTTTTCATTGTGCTACTCTTGTTGTTGCTGCTGCTCCTACCACTACTACCACTACCAGTGTCGTGGCTACCGTTGTTACTGCCACTGCCGCCGGTGTTGTCGGTGTGCTGGTGCTGCCAGCGTGGCGTTGCTGCCGGTGCTGCCCATTATCGATGCTACTACCGCCACCACCACTGACGCCACTACTACCGCTACCACCACTACTACCGGTGCGCTGCCGCAGCCTGTGCTTCCGGTGCTGGCGCCACTGCCAATGCTGGCGCCACTGTTGGTGCTGCCGCTGCTACTGCTTTTGCCGGTGCTACCGCCACTGCCACTGATGTTGTCACTGCCACCGCTACCACTACTACCACTGCTGATAATAGGCTTTTACATACCTATAATAGGTTAAAACTCTACCCAAAAAATCTGGAGACACACAAACATATTCACATATATATATAAATAGTTTTTATTGACATGAACAAACACAAATTAAAGTTGATTGTAATACAGCTTCGACAAAATTTTAATTAAATAATTTAATATTTTTATATTAAATTTAATAAAAATAGAAACTATAAATGAAAATTTTAAATTAAATAAAAAAAAATTCATTTAATAACTTATTATAATACAATATTTTAAATAACTAAAACAAAAAAATAATAAATTGTATTACATCTTATTAATCAATGTATCTACCGACTGTGCATAAAGTATAATTTAACCATGCATTGACATTGCTTTCTCTCCCTCTGCTCCTCCGATCACCAACTTTTGCTACGTAAATGTTGTCCGAGTCATGGTACGTCATATCTGTTGAAAAATCCCTTCACTTATACAAGCTTCATATGAGAAACAATGCGATACCATATCTGTAAGAAATTTATACCACTCAATCAAATCAAATTTAATTAAAAAAAACTATATTTTAATAAATATATATTACTATAGTAAATATGTACATATATATTAGTATTTTACTCGTACATATATTACTGTAGTATATGTACATATAAACTATAGTATTATGTATATACATATACTGAGTACATAAATATTACGTATATATGTACATAAAATACTGTAGTATTATATGTACGTATATACTGACTATCTACGTTCGTATATACCACATTTGTTGTCATTACTGCTATCCCACTTTCGTTGCCACTCCTACCACTGCTGTCGCTCCCGTTGCTGCTGCCACTACTACTGCCACTGGCATTGCCACTGCTGCCGCTGCCACTACTACTACCGCTGGCATTGCTACTACTGCCGCTAGCACTGCCACTACTGCCGCTACTCCCGCTGCCACTGCCGCTGCCGCTGGTGGCTTGCTACCGCAGCTGCTACCATTGCTGCCTTGCTACCGCTACTGCTCCCGCTGCCATTGCTGCTACTACTGCCGCTGCTACTACCATTGCTGCTACTGCTTCTGCTGCCGCTGCGCTACTATTGCTGCCGTTGTTGCCACTGCTGCTGATACTGTCTGTGTTGCCACCTTTGCTGGTGCTTTAGCTGCTACCACCACTGTCAATGCTATAGCTGGTGCCACATTTTCCGGTGTTGCAGCTACTACCGCCGTTGGCAGTGATGCAGTTGCTACCACCACTACCATCATTGCTAGTGCTATAGCTACTGCCGCCACAGCCGGTGCTGCCGCCGCTGGCGCTGATGCCACCACAGCCGCTAATTCATAATTAAGTTAATTGGAAAAGCAAAGAACTAAACCAAAATAAAAAAATTTAAACTTTCAAAAAAATATCATAATTATTTACTACAGATAGACAAAAATAAATAACATGTTCAGAAATAATTCTCATATGAAATCATCCTCATAATTTGTAGGAAATTCTAGCCTCTCCTGTGTGGTTTCGCATCTGGATCTCGGAATGCTATTTGTTGCTTCATTGCCGCTAACTCCGACTCCATATAGGACATCTGCAGTTGCATAACATTCTTAATTTTCTTCATCTCATCATTAATTTTTTAATTTCTTGCATTTATTCCATCAAATTAGTATACTGCTCATTTTTATGTTCTTTAATTTCATATATTTATTCCTTCAAATGAGATATCTGCTCATTTTTCTTTTTCATTTCGGTCTCCATAACTATAATATGTTAATTTGTTTCCATTGCCTGTTATTTCAATTTATATGGTGATATTTCTCATGAAATACTAAGAATAAATTATGAGATATCTGAAATGATTTCATCCAACACATGAATAATAAAAAAAATAGTCATATTTAAAGTTGAATCCACTTTTCCACACATTTCAAGTAAAGAGAAAATAATGTAAACCTACAATATGATCAAAATAAATAATGATATTATGTAAGACATCTCATTATTGTGGCATAGGAAAAGTTGAGAGAGAGAGAGGGAGGGAGAGGGAGGGAGATTGAGAGAGAGAGAGAGAGAGAGGGGGGGAGGGAGAGGGAGGGAGAGGGAGACGAAGAGAGAGAGGGAGACGAAGAGAGAGATGGAGAGAGACAGAGAGATGGAGAGAGAGAGAGAGAGAGAATTGGAGATAGTGAGAGAGAGAGAGAGAGAGAGATGGAGAGAGAAAGAGAATCAGAGAGAGTGAGAGAGAGAGAGAGAATCAGAGAGAGTGAGAGAGAATTGGAGAGAGAGAGATGGAGAGAGAGAGAGAGAGATGGATAAAAAGATGGAGAGAGAGATAGAGAGAGATGGAGAGGGATAGAGAGATGGAGTGGGATAGAAAGATGGAGAGGGATAAAGAGATGGGGAGAAATATATAGAAAGAGAGATGGAGAGAGAGAGATAGAGATGGAGAGAGAGAGAGAGAGAGAGATATATATATATATATATATATATAGATGGAGAGTAAGAAAGAGATGGAGAGAGGGAGAGGGAGAGGGAGAAAGAGAGGAAAAGAGATGGGGGGAGAGATGGAGAGAGAGAGAGAGATAGATTGAGAGAGAGTGAGAGAGATTAATAGAGTAATGCCTATTTTTTTTAAGGTTTGTTTTATTATTATGCCCTCTCTTTTGGCGGAGGAATACCATTTGTACAAACTAATACTACCCTTTTCCCTTTTACACCATTTCTCAAAAATAAAAGATAAAGCCTAGCTCTATGGATTTATACTTTTGATTCTCTTCATTTAAGTATGCATTATGAAGAATGTTTGCTAGTTTTGATGCACTTTTCTGGACTTTTTTGTTCAAACTATGTTTGTAATCTTTTCCTGCCTTTCATAACTTTATTTGGCTCTTTAACTTTGCTTTTTCAACATCACCTCTCGCTACTCCATATGCCTTGGCTTTTTGTTGACCCTTCACCCCGTTGATGCCTTATTGAGCCCTACTACTTGACAGGTCTCCTTGGTTCTTAGAGGTGTATATTCAGACTCTTCCTTTATCACTCTGTGAACTTGTTGAAGCTTCACTCCGTGTCCCTTCTATTGGCTTTGCTGTATGAAGACTACCCTAACAGACTCATACAGGCGCATATACTGCCTATACAGACTCCTTCCGCCTTTAACATTATTAATAGCAAGTTACAGACTCTATTTTCTAGCTCATTACACTTCAAATTCAACAAATTACAAGCAATACTTAGAGAAGATAAATCAGCTGTCATCAATACTAAAGCCCCCTTTTGGTATGTTCCTTGAATGTTTTTCCTACAAAACTGACATCCCAATACAGCCAGTACAATATAGGTTATATTATCGCATCTATACCCTTACCAACTTGCATCTGCTTCCCTGTTGGGGCTTCTTTTAGGAGGCCTTCTACAGATATCCTGCTCAGTGCCTCTTTTTTTTAAAATGTTTCTCATTCTTCAGGCTGGCCCTTTTCCCCCATCAGGACTAGGTAGATTTTCAGTTATGCCTTGCCACTGCCTACATTTTTCTTTATAAACTACAATAGAGTGCAATAAAGAGAAACAAAAAGCATATACCAAAGTAAGAAGTTATTCCACTAATTTTTTTTAAATTTTGTTTTATTCTTTTAATTTTGAACTCTAATATAAGAAAATCCTTTTTTTCAAGTATTATCAATCCTTTATACTTATCTAGAATGTTATTCTCATCGAATTCCTGAAAACTTTTCTCCATACCTTCCTCTGCTAATTTGTCTACAAGCACATTAGCTTCCCTAAATATTTGAATAATTTTTCCTTTGAGTTCAATTACTAATTCTTTTATCTTATTAATATCTTCATCTAACGTCAATAGCTCTATTTTTTCTTTCACTAGGTCTACTAAAAGACTCAAGTCTACCTGTATTTGAATTTTGTTGAACCCATTTTCTTTGCAAATTTGAAGACCCTTATATAGGGTCATTGTTTCTGAGTGAAAAACTGAAGAGGCTGTTCCTCTCATTGTAAATACCTTAATTACTCTACCTTCCTCATTTCTTATTACTCCTCCACCTCATGTCATTCCCATGTCTCTTTTAAAACTTCCATTTGTATTCAGGATAAGGTAGTCTTTTTAAGACTTTCTCCACTTAATAATTTTAAAAGATGGTGGTTTTCTAAGGCTAGTGGAAAGGCCCCATGACTTTTTTTTCATCAATGTCCTTATTTTTTTAGTTTTATCAGGTAGCATGCCGTTATGAATGCGCTTTCTCTTTTAATCTCTTCTAAGATGTTCTTATATCTCATCGGGATATTCTCAAAATGACTTTTATTTCTGGCTTTCCATATGCACCATATTGTAATATGAGGGATATATTGTCTGAGCAATTTGAGAATTTTATCCTTGGTGCGGTTTTGATCCCAACTTTCTAATCTATCAATAAGATTTTTTCTGCTTCTGTTTTAATTTCTGCTTCTGTTTCTAGTCTTCCCCACAATTTATCAGCTATTGTTCCTGTAGAAAATAAGTGCTCAATACTTTCTGTCTCCTTTCTACAACATTCACATCTAGAGGCTAGCCTTATTCCCTTTCTTTGTATATTCTCATCTACATGTATGACTTTTGCATGAAGTTTCCACACAAATATATTAATTTTCTGTGGGATCTATTTTAACCATAATCTTTAGTAAATATCTTGCGACTGCCTTTTTCTTCTTACTAAATTTTTTGCGCTCTTTAATGTGAAAATTCCTTGAGCATTGAGCTTCCATTTTCCATCCTTTACTTGTCAGAATCGCATGATTTTCTACTATATTTTTTTCTTTATTCATTAATTTCCAACTTTTTGACGCCTTTCTAAAGTTAACCAGCTTATCCCCAAGCCCATATCTAGCATTTATATATGCTGCCCAAAGACTCCCATTTTCTTTTACTCTCCATCAGTTCTTGCAAGCCCATGCTTTAGTTATATCTTCTAGTGTGGAGAATCCTAATCCAGCTTCTTCCTTAGGGTAACATAAATCTTGCCATTTTTTCTAGAGAAGCTTGTTTTTTCCTTCTTTTTTCCCCCATAAGAAATTTTCCATTTCTCTTTCTATTTTTTTAACTATGCTTTTTGGTGGCTGCGTCGACATTAAAACGTGCATCAGAGAACTTTGAAGTACATGTGTTAAAAGTGTAATTCTTCCTGCCATACTTAATAGATTCACCTTCCAACTCACGATTTTATTTCTAATCTTATCCACTAAGAATGATAAGTATGCCTCCTTCACCCTTCCTTCATAAATTGGGCATCCTAGGTATATAAGAGCACCCTTTGCTTGCACGAAACTTGTGATTCTACTAATCCTTTGAGAGGTAATTTTTGATGTGTTTTTGTACGTAAGAAATTGACATTTATTCTTATTCAATGCTTGTCCTGTTTCTTCCTCCAAAAACTGCAAAAATATCATCATATTTTTCAATGATTTACTATTGGCATTTGTGAATATGATAATATCATCCGCATATGCCAGACAATTCACAGGAGGAGTGTGCCTGGGCTGCTTGAAAGCAATGATTTTACCGCTTCTCATTTCCTCTTTTAAGCTAACTATAAATAGTTCTAAATATATATTGAATAAAGCAGGGGAGAGAGGGTCTCCCTGCCTGAGTCCTCTTGTTAGTTTAAATTCACCACCTACCTATCCATTTACTATAAGTTTTACCCATGCACTTGAGACACACCTATACATTAAATCTATCCAGTATTCTGAGAAACCCAACTTTCTCATGAGATAACATAAAACATCCCATTCTACTCTATCGAAAGCTTTAGCCAAATCCAATTTCAGAATAACATTTCCTCCTCTCACTTTTGTTCCTACTTCTCTCATCATTTTTGATGCTAAGTTTATATTTTCCACCATCAATCTGTTTTTTACAAAACCTACATGCTCAGGCATTATAGTATTAGGGAGAATATTGCTTATTCTATTCTGTAATATTTTAGTTAAAATTTTAAAAATAGAATTACATAGACTAATTGGTATAGAATCCTCCTCCCTCCGCGGGTTATCTTTATTAGGTATTAACACAATGAAGGAAATAGCCCAAGATTTTGGAATTTCAGCACCTACAAAGATCCATTCAATGGCA
The DNA here is from genome assembly GCA_029783825.1 of Sapria himalayana. Taxonomy (NCBI): domain Eukaryota; kingdom Viridiplantae; phylum Streptophyta; class Magnoliopsida; order Malpighiales; family Rafflesiaceae; genus Sapria; species Sapria himalayana. The sequence continues at coordinate 12,889 of JAREIK010010555.1, read as the reverse complement.
GCAAGTAGATCAGTTTTAATGATATCCCAACTTCATTGAAAAAAACTATTATTCCATCCATCCAGACCTACAGCACTATTTTTTTCTACACTGAATACTGTTTCTTTAAGCTCTTCTTCCTTCAGAGATTCACCTAAAAGATCACTCTCCTTTTCTGAGACTCTTTTTACAATGTTTCCCATTAAATTATTTTTTCTAACCATGCATTGTCCGCATAAGACATTTTTGAAGTGATTATGTAATATATATTTTATCTCCTCCTCCTTTTCTATCCAATCCCCATTTGTTGACCTCAACCATTTTATTTTACTTTTTTGAATTTTAATATTTGCCATTGCATTAAAAATTTTGTATTTTTATCTCCGTCTTTTAACTACTTAACTTTTGCCCTCTGCCTCTAGAAGATTTCCTCCATGTGCATTTTGAGTCTCAATTCTGCTTTAGCTTTATTGAGTTTTATTATATCCCCTTGACTAGAAGTTTGTTCATATTTTATTTCTAAAGTATCCACTTCCTGTTCAGCTTCCTGAATTTTTTTATTTAAATTTCCAAATACCTCCTTATTCCATTTGTTCAAAGTCCATCTTAAGCTACGTAGTTTTTTAGCTAGGATTTGTATCGGGTTCCCCAAGAATGAACTCTTCCATGTTTCCCTTATTACTTTATCATATTCCTTATGCAATCCCCACATATTTTGAAAGACGAAGCCTTTATGTTTACTCTTGCTTTCTTGGAAGGATAACAAAAGTGGGCTATGAACCGAGCAGGTTCTATTTAAATGTTTCACCTTTATTCCTCCCAACATATCCAGCCATTGCGAGTTAAAGAGAACTCTGTCTAGCCTGGACCAAGTTACCCCTCTCTTTCTCCAGTTATTACACCATGTGTAATTCGATCCTAAGAAGTCTGTTTCCAACAGATTCGCTCTAGCAATAGCCTCATTAAACTGGGCTATTGCTATCTTATCCGGCTATCTTCCAACTTTTTTCTCATTGATGTTTCTAATCGCATTAAAATCTCCTCTGATGATCCACGTGGAGTTTCTTGCGGCTAAACTCCCAATCTCCTCCCATAGGGGTTTTCTTCCCTCCTTCGTACTCTTCGCATAGACTACCGAGAAAAATGCTGTTGGCTATTTTTGGAAATTAAAAGTAATTATTTGCTCATCTTCTGGAACTACCTCTAAATCTACGTTCTTTCTCCACATAACCCATAACTTACTATTACGGTTTGAGAAAGCCTTATCCAATCCGATCTTTCCTTTATATTTCTCTAATTGATTTCTATCCGCCATTGGTTCAGCTAGAATGACAATTTTTAAATTATGGATTTTAATTAATCTTTTAATTCTATTTATCGTTGGAGCATTCGCCACTCCTCTTATATTCCAAAACAAGCTGTTAAACATATCTATGTATCCCTAGCTTGAGCTCTTGTAATGCATTTGGTTTCATACTTCAAATTTTTGTATTTTTTCCTATTTCTAATGGACTTACTTGAGCTAGACGGCACTATTTCAAATTTCTTTAGTACGCTTATCTTTTCTAAGCTTCTTCCCATTTGCTTGATTTTTTCTATTGCTGATTGTTTATCTTGTAGGCTATCCTTGTGTGTTTCCTACTTTGAAGATATTAAATCCTCATAACAAAAATAATAAATCAGATTACCTCCCTCTTTTTTGTTATTAATGCATGGCCAACTTTTCGCCTCCGACTCTTCTTCTGAAAGTAAATCATCCTCCTCCCAATTATAAGGCTTCATATTCTCTTTTATATGTGCTTCACCTCTAAGTCCCATCCTATTCTTTCTAAGATTTATCATGTTTTCTTTTCCCCCTTTTTCTGTCCCAACAACCCACTTCTCCTCTTCAAGCCACCTTCTAATCTCTTCTCTCTTCTTCCTTCCTTGGATTTTTCTCTGTCTCATCTCACCCCCTTTCCCTCATTTCTGTTCCCTCTTCACTATATTCTACCGCCCCTTCTCCCCTGCATATTTTCCACCACCCCCACTCTGCTTCATTAACCTCCTTCCTTCCTATTTCTCGGGAATCTCCCTCCTCTATCAACTATACTAAGCTCTGTTTTTGTACCTCATCACACGTGTTCTCCCCTCTACTCCTTCTCACCCATACTTCTTTTACCTTTCTATTTACCTTTCCCCATTTCCCCATCATGCAGTCATCCTGCCCATGACCTAGTTTAAGACAACTTCGATAGTAAAATGGCATGGCCTCTGGGATAGTTTCCTGCCAGAAACCATTAGCAAGGTCAGTGCCTATCCACACCCTCTTCGGAGGGGGAGACTTGAGGTCAGTTTCCACGCATATTCTAGCCATGCTTGGCCTCGTTATCAAAGCCGTGGCTTCATCCAGTAGAAGCGGAGTACCCAAACAACAAGCAATTGAGTAGAGAGATTACTTATTAAACAAATGTATAGGGAGTTTGGGTAATGAAAACCATACCGGTGTGATAGAGGACTCCTCCAATGGTGAAAATTCTAGCATCCACTTGAAGACTCAAATGGTGTGATAGAGTAATGCCAATTTATGAATGAAATGATGCAACTAACTAATAAGTATTTTGTGAAAATTAGTAAGGGATCAAGCAAAACATTTCCTAGTAATGGTTGAACAGCAAAGGACTAAAGAATTTATATAAGAAATTATGATAATGGATGAACTAAATATTGAGGGAAAAAAATTAACTGATGCTTAGAAAAATAGTTGCATAATTTATAAGCTATATAGTAATGTTTTAATAATTTCAAGCCTCCCATTGAAGAAAAAAAATATGAAAAGTTTTTTTAGATTAACTCAAGCTAGTGTGATTGTTCCTTAATATATTACTAATATTGAGAACTTAGTAAAATTTGTTTTCTAAATTATGAATAACAATGAAAAAAATTGACCTTTTTGGAAAATGGCTAAGAATTGAATTCAGATGTTGATATTTATCAAGCAATCATATATGAGAAAATTATTGATATAGCATTAGAACTAGAGAAAGCTAAAATTTTGTAATTATTTAAGAACAAGTGCTGAGACAATCCAAGAAAGTTAAATATGTGAAGATCGTGTTAGTGAACTGAAGTGGTTTAGCACCTTGGACTCCAAGGATAGCTTACATGGTATGTGAAGGAAAGTAATTGTGTACCAAAGAGAATGATTTCTCAAACACCCATAATTTTATAGTTGTGATGCGAGAATTTATATATATTCTAGATTATCATTTTATAGATATTGATTATTTGGATTAATTATCAAAGTTTCTTCATTATCTAAGCTTACAATAAGTAAATAGTTTCTAGTATTTACTCAAGTAAACAATTCAGTGGTTAGCTTACAATAAGTAAAAAGCATCAAGTCCATGGGTATACAATTTATGAGTTAATGGCTATAGCAGTAATAAAATATGTTAGATCTACTCATCCATATAGGTGGAACATCTCAAACCCATCAAAAAATCATCGACATCAATTCATGTAGGAAATAATGTATGTCAGATGAGCTGGATATCTTATATATTTTAATCCTGTATGAATCATATTGATAGTCAATGCTAGGGTATTTATAAGAAAGCCTATGCAGCATTTAATTAAACATAGTAAATAAAATATAGTCAAATATATACATGTATTTAAATGTCTTGCAAATTAGTATCTATATACATAAAGCCCATTTTAATTTGAACTAATTGAAAAATGGTAAATAAATGTTTATAGATATTAATTTGACATTAACAGATATTAATGTGACTATACTTTAAAATTACATATATTAAATACACTTACATTTTTATAAGAGTGTGTGTTTTTCCCTATACATAAATCCATGTATAAAATATAGTTTACAGATATTAATTTAATTATACCTATTGGGGAGGCACAGCATTATGGAATAATAGATATTTTCATAATGCAAATTTATTAGACGTGTATTTCATAATGATGACTTACAAATTTCAAATATACATTATTAAAATCCTATCATAAAGTCAATATATCTTTATTTGTGTAAAATATGTATATAATGTTATATGTATAATACTTATTATATCTAAAATACACTACATGTATATTGAATGTATCATATATAAAATTATGATAGATATATATAGATATATATATATATATTAAATATATGTTGTTATATTTATATATAGTTATGTTTATGTAAACTATTTTTATAGTTATAGATATAATAAAATATACTTATATATTTATGTGTTATATACACACTACCCAACACAAAACACCCGTTTTTGTGTTATATATGATTAAGTTTATATAAGCAATCCAAGTATAATTAAATTAACAGAATATGTATTTAAAAAAAGTATACTTAAATTAAGTTTATATAAGCATACCTACTGCCCAACACAACACAAATGCATTAGGTATGTATTACAATAAGTATAATCAAATTAATGTATACGATTAAAGAAGAAGAATTTCGAAAAAAAAAATTAACAGAATCAATACGAATTAAGATAATTGATGAAGAATTAGGATAGAAAACTTACCTTAAATCAATAATAAATTATAGCTTAATTCGAATATGTTTATGTTGTATCGGTGTCGAGAGAAGGATGGAGGACTGCGGAGGAGTTGCGTCGCTTATTCTTTGAAAATGTCGAGAGGAAGATGGAGGACTTAATCTCAACAAAATAAACATTAAATAACAAATTATATATATTTCCAAAATATTTATATTTTTAATTATAAAAACATTAAATAAATAATATTACATATATATATATATATATATATATGTATGTATGTATGTATGTATGTATGCATGTATAATACAAAAAGTCTCATTTATTTTATTTACTATTAAATTTTTTTCAATTAAATTAATGTGTGTGTAGCATGGTACAAATTAAAAATAAATACCTTACAATTTTTTATTATAATATTAATTAAACAATAAATATATAAACAATTTAAAAATATATATTTTAGCCTTATAAAAAAATATCAAATAGCTATGAAATTAACAAACTTCATATACTAAGACATATATGAAAAGATGACTTGTCTTCTAGCTACTCTCCTAAAGTTATAAAATACTCTTAATGTTAAAAAATATATAAAAATTTATATTTTATGGTTATAAATTTTTAAAAATTCATCATATTAATTTTTATGTAGATAAGATGTAATAATTTTAAAGGCATAAAATTTCATATTATTTGATATCATTTATAATTTTCAAAAATCAAAAAATTACTTAAAGTGATAAGATAATTAAAAAAAGTTATTGTAATTATTTTAATAAAGATTGAATGTTAAAAGCTAAAAGAAAAAATATTACTCAATTGTTTAATTCTTATAAAATTTAGTAGGGGCAAATATCTATGTATTTATTTTTAAATATTAATTTATTTTCTTTTAACTTTAATGAAAAAAATTATATTTTTATTATATTTCAAAATTATTAAATTTTTAATTAATTATTTTTTAAAAAAGATTCCTATAATCATTAAATTTTTTTTATCCTAATAATCATATTAATATTTACTAGTCTATTCATCAATTCAGCTATTTTATCATAAAATGAATTAATTTACATTTATATTAGTAGAATTTTTAATATAGGTTAATTTAATTTTTAAAATATCAAAATAAATTATTATACTTATAGAATTAATTATTTAATATTGCTTTAATACAAATTTTTAAGTTTCTTAATTAAAAATTTTAGAAACATTTTTTGTATAATTTTTTAAAAAATTTATACATCATAAAAATTGATATTTTAGCCCTTATTAATATAATTTTTTTTGTATTTTTATATTTTTTAAATTATTTATTTATAATATTAAATTTTTATGATTTTACGTGGAGAATGTAACTCTCAAGGATCACTCATCTATAGACCATTAACATACATTTAATAAACAAAATTAAATATAATATTAAAATTAATAATAAATTAAAAAAATTTAATAATTAAATATTGGCTAGGGAAATTCCGTCGCTATGTTCGGGATTTAATTAGCTATGGAAGTTCAGTCACTAAATCCATCGCTATATTCTAGATTTAAATAGCTAGAGAAGTTTCCTCGCTAAATCTATTGATATTTTCCATATTTTATTAGTTAGAAAAGTTATTTTACTAAAATATGTCACTATATTCAGGAAGTAATTGGCTAGGGAGGTTCCTCGTTAAAATCCATTGATATATTAAGTATGAATTAGCAAGGGAAATTCTATCGCTACATGCATAGCTATATTTTTGAGTTGTAATTTGCGAGAGAAATTACGTCGCTAAAATCTATCGCTATGTTCAGAATGAAATTAACTAGGGAATCCCGTAGCTAAAATATGTCGTTATGTGATGGATGTAATTAGCTAGCGAAATTCTGTCACTAAACCCATTGCAAATTTCAATATTTTATTAGCTAGAGAAATTCCGTCGCTAAATTCATAGCTAACTTCTGGATTTTATTAGCTATGAAAATTTTGTCACTAAATCCGTTGGTAATTTCCGGATTTAATTAGCTAGAAAAATTTCGTCGCTAAATCAGTCGCTAATTTCTGGATTTTATTAGCTAGAGAAATTTTGTCGCTAAATCCATGCTAATTTCTGGTTTTTATTAGCTAGAGAAATTTCGTCGCTAAATTTCACATTTTATTAGCTAGAGAAATCCCGTCACTAAATTCGCTGCTAAAGTCCCGGCTTTTCTTGAGCAGAATTTATGAAAATTTTCCATTGCTAAATCCGTCGCTAATTTCCCCACTTTTCTTGAGCGGAATTTAGGAAAATTTTTAATCACTAAATCCATCACTAAATTCCCTGCTTTTCTTGAGTGGAATTTACGAAAATTTTTCGTCGCTACTCCGTAGCTAATCCATTGCTAAATCCTCTACTTTTTTCTAATGTAAATTTACGAAATTATTCCGTCCCTAATCCATTGCAAATTTTTATTCTAATGAAAAAACATAAATCCCTTGTTATTCCCAAGCTAATCCCTATCAATTTAGCTAGGGATTGATCCCTAGCTAAAATTCCCAAGCTAAATCAATATTTTCTTGTAGTGGATATTCAGATAGTAAGACAGATAGAAAGATATAGAGATATACAAATAGAATGACAGACAGATAGATAGAAAGACACATATACAAACATATAGATAGATAGATAGATAGTTAGTTAGATGGATTGATTAATAGATAGATAGATTAAGAGAAAGAAAGATATGTATATAGACAAATAGATAGCTAAATAGATAGATATATATATAGATAGATAGATTGGTAGATAGAGACACAAATAATGTAAACAATAGATAAATATATAGATAGATATATAGATACATAGACAGATTGATAGAAATATTGATAGATAGATTTATAGTCAATTTGATAGAAATATTGATAGAAATATTGATAGATAGATTTATAGACAATTTGATAGATATATTGATAGATATATTGTTAGATAAATAAATAGATTGATTGATATATAGATAGATAGATGGATGAATAGACAAATAGATAGTCAGATATATAAATAGATAAATAGATATATAGACAGACAGATAGACATATATAAAGATAAATAGATAGACAGATATATAAATAGATATATAGGGAGTTAGATAGATAGAGAGATAGATAGATATATAGATAGATAGAAAGATAGAGAGAGACAGATAGATAAATAGATATTTAGATAGATAATTAGATTGAGAGACAGATTAAATGAAAAATTGATATAAAGATTTATATACATATTAATAGAAAGATTAATAGACATATTAATAGATAGATTGAAACAAAGATACAAAGTGAGATAGATAGACATATTGATAGAAATATATAGATAGATAGATAGAAAACTAGATATATAGAAAGTTTAATAGATTGATAAATAGATAGATCGATAGATTATTAGGTAGCTAGATAGATAAATATATAGTGTGATAAATTATTAGATAATTAGATAAATTAATAGATAGATGAACAGATATATATATAAAAAGTTGGATAGATAAATTTAAAGATTAATAGATAGATAATTAGATTGATATATATATATATATAGACATAAATATAGACAGATAGATAGATTCATTGAGAGATAGATGGACAGATAGATAGATAGATAGATAGATAGACAAAATGATAATTTAAAAGATAGACAGAATGATAGATAGATAGACATATAGATTGATGGACAGAGAAATAGAAATAAAGATAAATGAATAGATATACATATAGACAGACAGGTAGATAGATATATAGATAGACATATAGATAGACATGTAGTTAGATAAAAACATATACAGATAGAAATGTAGATAAACAGATAGCTAGATAGATAACTAGATAGATAGACAGATAGATATATAGATAGATAGATATACTAATAGATAGATAGATAGATAAATAGATAAATAGATTAAGAGATAGACAGACAGATAGATGGACAGATAGATAGACAGAAAGATAGATAGAAAGATAGACAAATTGATAGATTGATTGATAGACATATTGATAAAATGATTGATATACATATTGATAGACATGTTGAATGATATGTTGATAGACATATCGATAGAAAAATAAATAGATAGACAAATAGATAGATAGATAAATAGATAGATTGATAGATAAATTGATAGACAAATAGATATACATATAGATAGACCGATAGATAGACAGATATATAGAAAATTATAAATATAGAGAGAGAGAGAGAGAGATATATAGACAAATAGACATATAGATTGAAAGATAGACAGATTAAAAAATTGATAGAAATATACAATGACAGGTTGAAAGATAGATTTCATAGATAGATTAATAGTTTGATTGATAGATATATTGATAGACATATTTATAGACAAAAAGATTAATAGATAGATAGATAGATAGAAAGATAGATAAATAGATATATATTTAAAGATAGATACTCAGATAGGTAGGTATGTAGCTAAATAGATAGATAGATAGATAAATAGTCAGATAGTTAGAAAGATAGAAAGACATAAAGATGTGCAGATAGAAATACAGACAAATAAATAGATAGAAAGACATATATACAAATAGATATATAGATAGATAGCTTGATTGATTGATAGTTAGATTGATTGATTAATAGATAAATAGATTGAGAGAAATATAGATAGATAGATATATAGATAGATATATAGACAAATAGATAGATAGAAAGATAAATAGATAGATAGATATATATATAGATCGATAGGTAGATCAGTAGTTATATACACAAATAATGTAAAAAATAGATAGACAGATAGATAAATAGATCGATAGATACATAGATAAATAGACAAATTGATAGAAAGATTGATAGATAGATTTATAACTACTGATAGATAGATTGTTAGACAAAGAAATAGACAGATTGATATATAGATAGATAGATTGATTGATAGATAGATTGATAGATAAACAAATAGATAGGCAGATAGATAGATAAATATATATATATATATAGACAAATAGATAGATAGAAAGATAAATAGATAGATATATATATATATCGATAGATAGATCAGTAGATATATACACAAATAAGGTAAAAAATATATAGACAAATAGATAAATTGATCGATAGATACATAGACAAATTGATAGAAAGATTGATATATAGATTTATTGACAATTTAATAAATAGATCGATAGATATATTGTTAGACAAAAAAATTGATAATTGATATATAGATAGTTAGATAGATAGATGGATAGATAGACAAATAGATAGCCAGATAGATAGATAAATAAATAGATAGCTAGATAGACAGATAGACATATAAACGAAAGATAGATAGATAGATAGATATATATATATATATATATATATATATATATATAGACAAATAGATATGCAGATAGATAGATAGATAGATAGATATATATATACGATAGATAGATCAGTAGATATATACTCAAATAAGGTAAAAACTATATAGACAAATAGATAAAATGATCGATAGATACCTAGATACATAGACAAATGATAGAAAGATTGATATATAGATTTATAGACAATTTAATAAATAGATCGATAGATATATTGTTAGACAAAAAATTGATAGATTGATATATAGATAGTTAGATAGATAGATGAATAGATAGACAAATAGATAGCCAGATAGATAGATAAATAATAGGTAGCTAGACAGACAGATAGAATATAAAGATAGATAGATATATATATATATATATATATATATATATATATATACACTTAGATAGATAGAGAGATAGGTAGATAGATAAACAAATATATAAATAGATAGACAGACAGATAGATAGATAATTATTTAGAAAGATAAATAGATATATAGACAGATAGATTTACAGAAAGATAGAAAAATTGATTTTTAGATAGATAGACATATAGATACATAGATAGATAGATAAATATATCGATAGATAGATAGACAAACAAATAGTTAGAGAGATAGATAGACAAATAGATAGATAGATAATAGATAGATAGATAGATTGATTTATTTATTTATTGATTGATACGTATATAGAATGTTACAGATATAGACAAATAGATAGACTGGTAGATAGACACATTGATTGATTGATAGATTGATCAACAGATTGATAAATAGATTAACAGGCAGATTGATAGACATATTAATAGAAAGAGTGATAGATAGATAATTTAAAAACATATAGATAGACAGATAGTTAAATAGATAGATACATAGATAGATTGATAGATAGAAAGATAGACAGAGAGATAGAGAGATAGATAAAAAAAGATGGTTAAATAGACAGATAGATATATAGATATACACAGATAGATAAGCAGATTCAAAGATAAATACTAGATTGATAGGCAGATAGAAAGACAAATAGATAGACAGATATAGATAGATAGATAACTGATATATTGATATATAGATAGATATACAGATACATTGACAAATAAATAGATAGATAGATAGAGAGAAAAATAGAAAGATAGATAGATAAATAGAGTTAGATACATAGACAAATAGATAGATAAATATATAGAAAGATTGATAGATAGATAGATGATAAAAAATAGACAGATTGGTTGCCAGATAAATAGACAGATATATAGAAATATAAATAGACACGTATTATATAAATAGATTGATAGATAAAAAGATAGATAGATAGAAAAATTGATAGACTAATAAATAGATAGATAGAAAAATAGATAGACTGATAAATAGATAGATATAGAGAGAGATATATATAATAGATAGATAGATATAAATATAGTATAGATAGATAGATAAATAGATAATAGCTAGATAGATAGACAGATAAATAGAAAGATAGATAGAAAGATAGACAAATAGATGTACAGACACAGATAAATAGATATTGATAGATAGATTGATAGATATTGATAGATAATAGATAGACAAATAGATTCATAGATATATAGATAGAGACACAGATAATTAGAAAGCAAATAGATAGATATATATAATGAAAGATAGAAATAGATATATAGGTAGATAGATTATAGATATATACATAGATATCGGACATCACAGACACCGCACCACTATATACCATAAATTCATTAATTATAATTTATTTTTCTAACTTATAAAATATTAGTATGTCATTCCTAGATGTGGACCTATGAATCCTTTGATAAACAGGCTCAAAATATGTTTGCAGATGCTCACTACCCTTGGATCTTCTGAAAATCTGAGCGGAAGTCCAATCAAGGTGATAAGTTTGGTCATGCCTTCCCTACCCAACTCACTGTGGTATATGAAGGGGGTAAACTTTGAGATTGAACCCGATCCAGCATCAAAAAAAGAATTGCTAAGTTGGGTTTGTCTAAGATCTAATGCACCATGTTTTTTAGTGCATATTTCGACATGCCTCTTAAAGTGCTCAGTCCCTACCACACTCGTACAAGTAAAAATTTTATTACAATATTTGCATAGTGTTGTTTCTTCTTCCTCACCCCTAACATTTTTTTTGTTTTATTGTAAAAATGAGTCCAAACTACAAAAGTCCCCTAGCCTTTTGTTTTTTAGATGTATGGGTGAGACAACTCAGAAACAAAAATTTCAACAGCCTCAGAACTTTGTGTAAAATTTTAATTTTCTAAATTTAAATTATTTTCATTAGTAATAGTCATTTTTTTTCTTTTTTAGACAAGAAGATAGATTAAGGGTAGAGAGAGAGAGAAAGAGTAAAAAACTAATTCTTTTTAAATAATAATTATTATTTAAAAGTTTTAGTTGAATAATTAAAAAATAAAAATATCTATAAAGCACAGTAGAGGTAAGCACTTGTACCACACCATTACCAAGAATCCAACTTCCAAAGCCAAGCCCGAGTGCAAGTTGTGAGTCCCGAAAAGTCGTGCGAAATTCCAAGAGAGAGAATATTAGGAGAGAGATATTAGAAAGAGTGAGAATTAATATTTTTGAAACACATAAAATTAGAGAGGGGGTTTTTATAGAAATAATTAAGAAATTTTGTTTTAATAAATATTGTTTTATTTTTTTTAATATTTTATTGATTTTTGGGGCTGATCATGTGGGCCGTAGGATTTAGCCCCATAGCCGTTGGAGGGCAAATCCAAAGACTTAAATTCAAAAAAAATTTTTTTTATTTTTTTTTAAATTTTGAACCTTTGGGGATTGGGGCAGGCCAGCAGGGTGGTGGGGAAGGGGGGATGGAATCGGACCCGAGCCTAGGTAATTTTCAGAACTATTGGGCTCAACTTCTATGGCAAGGATGGTTTAGCGGGTCGTGACGAAGTATTGTGCCAACAGGCCCACGAACCGTGCTGGGCCAAGCACGACATGAGGCCTAGTTGACCTCGGCACAGCACGTGAAGGTTCATGCGGTAAACAAGCAGGGCACAAGAACATGAACGAAAATCTTTATGCAG
>JAREIK010010554.1:0-37474 GCA_029783825.1 Sapria himalayana | reverse complement strand
TTTTTTTCCTTCCCTATTCTTCCTTCCCCTTCCTCCTCCCTTGGCATCTTTTCCAGCCATTTACTAATGTCATCCCTCTTATCTATACTTAAATCTCTCTCCTCTCTCCTTCCACCACTCTTCCTAGCCCATCTCTCTCCTCTCCTTACTTCCTATCGTTTTCTCTCTCTTCTCTCGGTTCTTTCTCCCCTTCCCATTCTTTCTCTTTCACCCCCTCTTCTAACTTCTCTCCTCCCTCTTGGCCCGTTTCTGCCTCGCCATTCCTACGCTCTATCCTTACCTAAGCTTTCTCTTTGTCTTCCTTGGGTTTATCAGCATACAATCTTCTTCTACATGACCCATTTTAAGGCAATTAAGACAATAATGAGGCATGTTTTCGGGAACTATTTTCTACCAAAATCCATACACTAAGTCTCTACCTACCCTATCCTGTTTGGAAGAGGCTTCTTGCAGTTAACCTCAATGAGGATTCTAGCTATGCTTGGTCTCGTCATGTAAGCTGTGGACTCATCAATCACCACGGCTTGCCAATGCATAATGCAATGGAGTGTAAAAAATGTTTGCTAAATAGATGTATAAGTAGTTTCGGCAAAGCAAACCATACCAGGGCATGGGCAGGCTCCTCGGCTGGTGAGAAATCGGGTGACCATTTGAGGATGCGCACGGATAACCAGCCACGCTCCACTGCCCTCTAATCCATAACCTCAGGAAGTCATCTTCTTCCTTAAGTTGAAATAAAACATGCTTCCCGTCATATATAGCTATTTTCATAACCTGCCTTAGTTTCAATGCCGCGATAAATGCATATATGTCTTCGTAGCTCGGCTTTCCATGAGAAAACTTCCCAATAGGTGTTAGCTTGAAAGGCTCGGCAAGTTGTTGGAATTCCTCTTCGGTATGCAATTATGCAGGCGATGCTTCCTTTGCGTCAAGGCTCGGAAATAGGAGCACGGTCTCCTTGGTAATTGAACTGAAAGATTTTTTTGTTGAATAATTGATCCGAACCATCCATTTTGCTCCAAATTGAGCACAAATCGCAAAACAATGGCAGTTTCTTTCTCTAAAATTGAACTTTCTATCTCTAGAAGTTAAGAGGAAACAAAACCCTTCCAAATTTTTCTTCTTACTATCTATCTATTTATCTATCCATCTATGTATCTATCTGTTTGTCTATCTAACTATTTGTATAACTATCTGTCTATCTAGCTATCTATTTATCTATCTATCTATCTATGTATCAATCTGTCTATCAATCTAAATATCAGTCTATCTATAAATTTGTCTATCAATATGTTAATAAATCTATCTATAAATTTGTCAATCTATCTATCTATCTATTGATGTGTGTGTGTGTATATATATATATATATTTATTCATTTATTTATTTATGTATTAGTCTAACTATCTATCTATTTATCTGATTATCTATTTTATCTATCTATTTATTGATGTGTGTATATATATATTTATTTATTTATTTATTTATGTATTAGTCTAACTATCCAGCTATTTATCTGGTTATCTATTTAATCTATCTATCTATTAATCTATCTTTCTTTCTTACTTAGTATCTATCTTTATATATATTTGTTTATCTATCTATCTATCTCTATACCTATATGATCTATCGATTTGTCTATCAAAATATCTATATATCTTTCTATCTATCTAACTATCTATCTTACTATCTATCTCTCTATTTATATATTTATTTGTCTATCTATCTATCTATCTATCTATCTATCTGTCTGTCTATTTATCTATCTATATCTCTATCTATATATCTTTTTATTAAGCTATCTTTTTATCTATCTGTCAAATCTATCTATCAATCTCACTACAAAAAAGAACAAATAGCTAAAAAAAATGTTCATAGCTATTTTGGCATATTCTATCTCTAAAATAGAATAACGACAGATTATCATTGTAAATAATCTCAAACTAAAATGCTCGTCACAAAATATTAAGGAGAAAAAAAATTTTCTAGCAAATCTTTCGACGACAAAAATTCTCTAGCTAATTATATTCTTCCCTTCCTAATTATATTCTTTCCTTCCTAATTTTGATCATAATTAAAAGTAATAATTAATAATTTTCAACTTAATATATACTTAAAATTCCCTAGATAAATTAGTGAGGGAAAAATCCCTAGCTATTTTCTTTCCAAAATTATTTTCATAATTCTTTTTTACAAAAAAATTGATTACATTTTTTTAAAATTATATTTTAAATTTAATAAAAACATATACTATAAACCATTTTTTATTATTTACAAAAACCAAAAATACTTTAAAAATAATTATGATATGAAAGTTACATGGTTAAAAAAAACATAACATAAATATAAAATCTTTTAAAACTAAATCATCATCTTCATCATTAGATGATACATTTGTGCTAGGCTCTCCTACATGAGTACTCCAATGGAACTCGATGTGCTATCAGTCTCGTAAGGCTGTCAATAGTGACTCCTTATAGGCCTTCTACTATTTTATTACTTTCTTGGTTTCTTTCATCTCATCATTCACTTTATTTATTTCTTACATTTCTTCCTTCAAAAATGTTATCTAAAGA
This sequence comes from Sapria himalayana, assembly GCA_029783825.1. Lineage (NCBI taxonomy): Eukaryota > Viridiplantae > Streptophyta > Magnoliopsida > Malpighiales > Rafflesiaceae > Sapria > Sapria himalayana. The sequence continues at coordinate 34,899 of JAREIK010010554.1, read as the reverse complement.
TTCATAGAACCCTCAACTGGTTGAGAAGTAGCTATCATACGTTCCTCCATGAGTTCCTATGATAAATAGAAAATAATAAAATTGTGCTAGATATAAATTAATTAAATATATTATTTTTCATTACACACTTAACTTTAAACATTTACTATAGTAGTCTAATAGTGATGGAACGACCAAAGTAGTGGCCACTTTCATAACAACTATATAGTTTTTACTCGCTTGATTCTACATGGAAAATCAATTTTTTTGATACATATAATTAAAGAACCCAATGAACACACCCCACATGTTGCACACACTACACCATGGCTGCATCAAACTTACACATGGTGCATGTCCAGTACATCGACCACACATCCACGTTCACTACACCACGCACACACTATGCGCTTCCACACAGTTATGCATCACAGTTGTGCATCAATGATACCACATCTCATGGCATCACTGCAAACTAGACCATGCACCCACTTACACTAAGCCACATGCCAACACATGTGCATCATACATCATCGCTGGCATTGGCACTTTGTGTGCCATGACGCATGGACCATCTAGGCAATTCTGAAATTATGTGGCAGACAATCATTTTTTCAAAAGGATAAAAAGCAATTAATCAAATAGTTGGAACATTCTTACCCATTGTTTTTGTTTACTTCCTCCATATACACAGTGTCTATGTTCTTTGCCTTTTATTCAAGAAGGATGACAATAGTATCAAAGGTTTTGATTGTGATGGAGTTGAATCAGGCTTTTTGTCTCCCATGATGGTTCAATATTCCATGATTATATAATGACCATGGAAGTCAGACAAATTATCAAAAAGTAAATCTTTAATAAAAAACAATTAATGGTAACAAAAATAATTCTTAAAAATAATAATTATTTATTTTATGAACATTCTATAATAGTTTACACATCAAATTTGCAATGGGATAAAAATACTCAACATTTTACAATTATTATTTCTTTTAAGATGTGAAATTAAAAAAAGAGGGGCTCATCCTCACTACTAACTACTACTTTAAAAAAATATGCTTATACTAGTTAAATGAAATCACATATATTTGGCTTACTAGCAGAAAATGCAGCTTCACTTTGAGTGAGAAGAGGGGGCATGACACGTCTAAAATAGGGATCGGCAATTTGATAATGAGATATTAGCAGGTAACCACCTATTAATACAGGGTGAACAAGAACAAAGAGCCACACAAAAAATAAAAACAAAACAACGGATAGAGTAATTCAAATTATGTAGTTTACATTTAAAGTAGCAAGCAACATATACAAGTTATATGAGGAATGAGGGAATAGAAAAACAAACATGTATGTTGCAACACTAATGGTGAATGAAGTATGAGCAATCAAATTCAAATAAAATGAGGTCTTTGCTAGAATAATATTATCTTTTTTTGTTTTATTTTTCTATCCACTCTCTTTTCTTTCTTTCTCTCTCTCCAATGCACGCAAAGCCCTAGTGGGTTCCTATATGTTATGGCATCAAGTTTACATGATGTCACAACATGAATAAAGGCAAAGTAAGAGTTGTGCAAAGTGTTTGGGTGGGGCACAAATTCTACAAGTTTCAATAAGTGTTTTTGCTAGTGGTATTGCCATCAATTTCAAGAAGGTTTTTAAAACAGCATTTTATTCTTTCAGAAAAGAGATTTTGGTTCGCCAAATTTAAAATAATTATTTTTTATGGAAACAATTTTAATTTTAAAAACTCACTAATTCTATATTATTTATGTTTTTTATGTACTATTAATCATAATTGCTATTATATATTTAATATTATTAAGAACGCATCATCTCAACATTTAAACAAAAAAAATAGTGCCACAATTATTATCATGAGATACAATATTTAAATACATACCAAGATATCATCTAATAGTCCCAAAACAAGAGGTATGAGTCTTCCAAAAGATTAAAAGACTTGATAATATCAATCTAAATATATTAGATAAAGATATCATAATTGATTCTTTTAGAAATAGGAGAATCATAATAACACTTTTAAATAGCTTTCTGTAACCAAAATAAATATCACTTATATCATTAATATAGTTAATTAATATAGATTCTTTCATATATATTCATATGGACATAATTTTTTGAATTCTCAAATATTAAAATACAACTCCAAAATGGTTATTATAAGATTTTTGCATTCTATTATAATTTCTCACAAATAATATGTATATCAACTAGACATGAGAAACATATTTCTCTCTGATAATCTTAAGAATAAAATATATATACAGCAACCATCTTGTTTTACTATTTCAATGAATGCATGCATGATGTGTAGATTGTATAAATCTTATATACCAATACTAAACTTTGAATATAATTATTTCAATGTTTCAATATTTTATAAATGCTATAATAAAGTATCACTCCGGTCTAATTCCTTCCTCCATATAGACTATAATGACACTTATTTTAAAAGAAAATAAGAAATTCAACTTATTATATTATGAATATATTAAAAATATACAATAAATGTACACCATCAACTATATTTGTTATTAGTGAGGGTTCATTTCATATGTCAAGGCAATCTTAGACTAAATATTCTAAATCAAAAAGAACAATTTAATCCAAATACATATGTTTTTGTAATGATCTTTATGATGCTAGAAAATCCAAATTAGATTATAAGTTAAATTTTTCATAGTATAATCTTTTAATCATTACTAACTAGATTTCTTCTGATTTTATTAAAAAGTCAACTAGTCATGAAAAAAATATTTCCTTGCTTAGACAACATGATGAATTTGTTGGCTTGATGATTTGAGATGAGACATTGTTAGTAATTCTGCTTGCAAGGTTTGTAATTTTATAGATTCAGAAGAAGAAGAAAATAGAAAAATGATATATCCACAAACCACAATCCAGAAACACATAAAATAATATGGTTCACTAGTCATTCAGCGTGACTAGCTATATGCACTAGAAAAATACTTAAGTGTTTACAGATTATAACTTAAACAATGTCTTACAGATGCAGCAATTGCGAAGAAAAAAAATCATACAGAGAGAGAAGACAAAAATGAATAGTCCAGCAGTAAATTGGGTGTAGCAAAAAATAGAAATAAAAAATCAATTTATATTAAACAATTTCTCGATATCAATAATGGTGCGGGTCGAATCAAATGGGCGGATCGAGTTATGCTCCAAAATTTTCTTCAGCCCACTGACCGAGCAGCAACCCCCGTTAATGTGCTATTGCTGCATTCCCAACCTTTTAATATTTTATTTCCTGCAATAACAATATATAAATAAAAAATATTTTTTTGTTTTACAAAGCAATTTATCAAAACAAACTAAATACAATAGACATTAAATATACAATTTTCTCTAGTAATTTTTTTACGGTAAAGATGAATTGCATAATAGGGATTTGTCAATACAACTTAAAGATGTCCCATGGATAGTGGCAAGTTCAAGTTCTACTTTGGTGAATAATGTTTATGTTTCTTCTAACCCATGATTGTCTTCTCATCCTAGAGTTTCAAATTTCTTGGGTCATCCATGTCTTTTGTATCATATGTTTGTAATCAGGTCCATAAAAAATTTAACCAACCATTTGAAAAAATTTCATGTCATATACTTTCATTATTAATTCCTATCATACAAATTGATTCAATTCAGGTATTTCTCCATGTAAACCCCTTATGTGTGCCATCCTTCCTTCACGAGCCGACATCATTGCCTATAATCTAACTATAATGCTCTTCTATCTCTTTAGAATCTTCTCTTGAACACCCAAAAATTATTAGAGAACATCATAGGATGCTCTTATTATCGCCAACACAATTATTGTTTTAATTATTATTAGTTTATTATGTTACAAGTGAATATTCTTTGATTCTAGTTCAAAATAATTTGATTAATTTACCTTTTGATATTTTTAACTTTCACACACCATTATAAAAATGATATTGAAATTTGATATTGGAGTTACTTATTTAAAATTTAGGGGTTTTTACTTTTATTTTCTTTCTTGATGGGAGCACCCAACTCATGCGGGTCACCCAAATGAACTTGCCTCCTATATAAGGGATTTTTATGAGTTAATATGTATATAAGAGTTAATGAAATTTGAGTTATGTTATTTTAGTTTGTGTTCAAGTTAATTTTATAATTTCTGCATCTCATTTTATAAAAGTGTCAATGTCAAAATATGGCTTGTAAGTGGAACCTCTGACAGTCCAATAAGACACACTAGATTAAATTTCATCTATACCAGTAGGCTTTGAAAAATTATCATCAATACCTTGAGGAGGAGTAGATCCACTTGTGGTCTTCCCATTAGCACTTTATATAAAATTCTCTACAAATATTATTTTGGTAAATTGAAAGGAAATCTAAGCTAGATCTCTAATAGCTATATCTGATAAGTCTCAAATACGAGACTTAGCTTACTTGGATCAAGTCACTTAACATTGCACCAAGACTTTAAAAATATCACACATCTTAGTATTATTCTAATATATACGTTCAACACAAAGATTTCCTAAGTTATCCACTAATAAAACTAACAAAAATACTGACCAACCTACCGACCAAAAAAATAGGACGGTAATTACCGACCTAATCACGATCATTTAGAGACCAAAAAGGGGTTTCAAAAAAAAACCATTTCCAACCATATTTTTGACCAAAGACCGACCATATTTATTGACCAAATATTTTTGGTCAGAAATTAGTCTGTAAATTAGTAGGGAATTAGCGAATAAAAAATATCGATAAATTACTGACCATCTAATGATCAAAAATATATTACAATGAAAAATGGTCAGTAAAGTGACTTTCCCAAATATTTATAACTATTTAATTATCGACTAAACAACCGGCCTAAAAAATAGGTCAGTAATTACTGACCAAATCATAACTATTTGGAGACCAAAAAGGGGTTTCAAAATATAAATATTTTCAACTATATTTCCTACCAAAGATTGACCATATTTAATGACCATATTTACCGACCAAATATATTTGGTCGGAAATTGATCTCTAAATTAGTTGGGAATTAGCGAATAAAAATTACTGATAAATTACCGATAATTTAAAGACAAAAAATATATTACCATGAAAAATGGTCGGTAAAGTAGCTTTCCAAAATATTTATAACTTCTTAATTACCGATCAAACTATCGACCAAAATTTTGGTCGGTAGTTTCTAGGTTAAATTTTTTGATTTAAAAATTATTTGCTAAGTCATTAACAATTAGCGAACTTCCCATCTTTCATTTTTTGAAGCAGAAGTGATATGCGACTATAAGGAAGAAATTGAGAAATTCTATCATTTCTTCTGAATCCATGTAAGTTTTTCATTGTTCTTCTCCTTCATAATGCTATATACATATCTCCATCTCTCTGACTTTTATTAGCACTATCGAATTTTCATTTTTTCAGAATAATCGAGTATTAGCTTTTTTTAATTCTCCCCCGATTTTCTTTCTTTTTGCTCCTATTTTTATTTAACCTATATGATTTTGACTCTACTCCATAAATGAAACTATAAATTGTCAGTGTAATCTTTATTCTTCTACTGTTTAAATTTTTAGGGTTTTATTAATTTCAAATACAGTATGTTTGCATTTTGTTCTATCATTTTGTAGTCGAAGAAAATATATAATGCATGATATTTTCTGCTCCTGTAAGTTAAGAAAAATTAAACTTAATGTTAATGGGTTATATTTTTGTTATCTCTGAAAAAATTATAAACATGTAACAATATATATAAAGTTTTATAAAATTATATAGTCCTATGACATTATATATAAATATCTATACTTTAATTTATATAAATGTATTACATTATGTATAAACACTTATATGTTTATATTAACATATAATGTTAAATATAAATATTTATACATATGTATTAATGTTTTTAAATATCTATACAACATTTACACAAAACTATCCATTTATAATTTTCTTTATATAACAATTATGGAACATTAAATGATTATACAAATTTCTAAATTTTTATATTACATATTAATTTTTATATAAATATAGAATATTTATGATGTTTATATAAATGTGATACAAATACTATATATTATTTATAAAGTGTTACATATATATATAATTATATTTAAGTAACATTTATAATTATATTTTAATCACAAATATTATATATAAACACGTGTTTAATTATATAATCATATGACATTATATATAAAAGTATTTATAATTATATTTATAATTAAGTAAACTATTTTTATTATTATATTTATAACTATGCATAACTAATTTTTAACTATATAATAAAGTATAACTATATGTATACTTTTATATAACTATATTTCTAAAAAAATATATTATATGTATACTAATAAATAACTATATATAATAGTATTTTACTAAATGTATAACTATATAAATGTTATATATAATTATATCTTTAATTACATATATATTAATAACTATATCTGTATAAATATATATAAATATTTGTATAACTATGTAACACTCTATATAATTAAAAATAATAATATTTGTTTATAATGTTGTATATATTTATGCGTAACTACTTATACCAACTTGTATGAATATATCTATATATAACTATATGTTAAATTATATATAACTATTTATAATTATATATATTATATGTATAATAATATATAACTATAAATAATTGTATCTTACTATATGTATACATATAAAAGTTTGATGCATAATTATATTTAAATATTAAATTTATATCTTATATTTAATATATATTTGTATATATTAGCATATAAAAAAGTAATTTACTATAACTATACCTATACATAACTATATGTATAAATATATAAAATTAAATGAAAACATATTTATACCTATATGTATAAATATAAGTATAACTAAATGTGTAACAATATGTATAACCACATGTAACTATATTTATAATTATTGTATAACAATATACAACATCATGTTTAACTAAATGTGTACAACTATTTATTTATATTTGTATAACTATACAAAACTCTATATAATTAAATATAACTATATTTATAACAATGTATACATAAATGTATACATTTATGTAAATTTACATATTTGTTTATAATTTTGTATACATTTATGTATAACTACTTATCACTATGTGTATTAATATATCTATATATAACTTTTTTTATTAATTATATATAACTATTTATTACTATATATATTATATGTATAACTATAAAAACTTTATACATAATAATATTATATGTATATATGTATATCTATATATATTTACTATAAAAGCTTTATACATATATATATTATATGTATAATTATATATGTATACATATATGTATACATAAATAATTGTATCTTACTATATGTATAACTATAAAAGCTTTATACATAATAATATTTAAATATATACTTTACAACTTATATTTAATATATATTTGTATATATTAATATATAAAAAAGTATTCTACTATATATAAACCTATACATAACTATATGTATAAATATATAAAATTAAATGAACAAATATATAAACCTACATGTATAAATATACGTTTAAATATATGTGTAGCTATATGTATAATCACATGTAACTATATTTATAATTACATGTATAACAGCATACAACATTATGTTTAACTATATATGTATAACTATATATAAATATTTGTATAACTATTTAAAAGTCTATATAATTATATATAACTATAATTGTACTTATTTATACATATGTATACATATATGTAAATCTATATAATTTTTTATAACTTTGTATACATCTATGTATAATTACTTATAATTACTTTTGTGTGTGTGTGTGTGTGTGTGTGTGTAACTATATGTTTAACTATATATAATGATTTATAACTATATATACTATATGTATAATAACATATAACTATACATATATGTCACACTATAATGGACCATTCTAGCACAACACGGTCATTTTTACGCCTCTATGTTTGGCAGTACTCATAAATAACTGTTTAAGTAGTTGATGAATTATAGGAGTTGCTTTTACATATTCTATTGCCCGCTTGTTATTTATTTTTGTTTTGAATTATTTTCATCTTACTGACATTTATTTTTCCTAAGTGTTAGGTGTAATGAGGTATGGTTGATTCTGAAACCTCCTCCACCTTTTGATGATACCAACCCATACAACGTGTTAAAGCTTCGAGAGAAATCCTGATAGCTCAATACAAGACAAGTATATGGTGTTCTAGTAGTCTTTTATGATGTAATTAACAGTTATACAATCAAATTTCATAATCTTCTAAGCTACTTCTCATTATGTGTTAAGATGCAACGGATGGGAAAATAATTTGTAATTGATTGAAAAACTTTGTTAGGTATTCAGATTATGCATAGTGTGTTAATATTAATAAGTTATAAAAAAAGATTTTTTTTATTATAATTTGCATCTTTTAGAAGAGAAAAAGGTCATATATGTATGTATGTATCCATGTATGTTTGTATGTATGTATGTATTGAACTTTCATCCTATAAAATTTAAAAGCAAATTTCTTGTACCTTGTGTTTCCAGGTACACCGTAATTTTCAACAAACAAAGAAGAAGTTTGTAGCCCTAGTTAATCTGTTTGATCCCTTTTTTTATGCTTTTACTGAGTTCCTAGCTATTTATTGTTAATGCTCCATTATTGATTAGGACAAAACCTATTGAAGTGAAAATAACTTTTGGACGGGTGGAGGTGGAGCTGGATGTATAGTAGGTTGCATATCACGGGTAAACAAAACTTTATAGGAACCAAAATAAATTTTCAATGAACAAAAAATTAATTAGAGACAATCGTGTTTGTTTACTAAATTGATTTTTTTTGTGACTAGTTATGGAAGACAATCGTGAATGGATGTACAATGGTCAAATAATAAATAGAATATTCTCTAATGAATGGGGGGATAAAGCTAATAAATTTGTTGAGCTTGCTCTTAGACATCCTGAGTGTATGAATGGTGGTACATATATAAGGTGTCCTTGCACTTTAGTTAAATATCAGATAAGTCCAACAAAGGTGTCCAACAAAGGTGTATGAATTTTTTGAGTTTGCTTTTAGAATGTTGAGACTGTGAAGATGCATTTGTATAGAAATGGTTTTGTTGTGGAATACTATGTTTGGATATACCATGATAAGAAGCAAGTCCAACAAATGTGTAAAAGTTTAGTACAGGTGTTAGTAAGTGAAACTAATTAGATAGTCTCGGATAATATGAATCCCTTTACAAAATATAGAATGGTTTGTGATGTTGTGGGTCCTGAATTCAACCTGAATGAGGAACCCAATGCCAATGCAAAAAATTTGTATGACATGATTCTAGCTGGAGACAACCCTATTATGAGAGAGATTCTAAGCATACTCAACTATCTCTAGTCATGAGGATGTTAGAAATAAAGTGCAGACACAGGTGTCCGCATGCATGGTTTGATGATTTGTCTAATTTTATTCAACAATTGTTTCTAGGAGATAATTTGATGCCATTGGATTTCTAACACATGAAGAAGTTAGTTAGAGGCTTGGGATTACCCGTACATGTCATTCATTATTATTTGAACAACTATATGATAAACGAGGGTGATGACAGTGACCTTAAGAGTTATAAAATATGTGGTCATCCTTAGTACAAGCAAAAGGTTAGGAGTTCTGGAAATAGATTGTATATACGGAAGTTGAAGGTGTCATATAAGAAGATGCATGTTTTTCCAATAACACCTAGGTTACAGAGATTGTATGCATCAATCACAACATCTAAAGAAATAAGGTGGCATTCAGAGCATCATATGAAGGATGGTAAGATGTGTTACCCTTCTGATGCCCCTACTTGGAAATATTTTGATGGGTGTTTTTTTGATTTTTCTTCTGATATTTGAAATGTTAGGCTAGGTTTGGCTGATGATTTTCAGCCGCTTGGTCAATCTAGACAGTAATATTCATTATAGCCTGTGGTGGTAATGCTGTATAACTTGCCTCTAGACTTATGTTTGAAAGAAGAATTTATGTTTTTTACTATGTTAGTGTCAGGGCCAACAAATCCTAAAGGAAAGATAGATGTTTTCTTGCAGCCATTGATAATGGAGTCGAAAAGTCTTTGGGGTGTTGGGGTTCAAACTTATGATATTTCCAAATTGAAAAATTTTTAGATGTGCACTGCCCTCATATGGACCATAAATGACTTTTTAGCATATTCTATGATGTCTGGGTGGTGTACAACTAGTATGTTAGCATGTCAGCATTCTATGGAAGATTCTGATGCTTATATATTAATTAAGTGTGGAAAATAGTCATGGTTATACAACCATCAGAAGTTTTTGCCCATTAATCATCGATTTCAACATAACACCAAATACTTTATTAAGAATAAAAAGGTTACTAAACAATTCACGAGGGTTAGATCTAGAGATGTAGGATTTGAATAACATAGGGTTGAGGAAAGTGATAGATATTGATGCTGAGGTTGTGAATGCAACTATATCTAAGATTTGTTGATGGAATAAGAGAAGTATTTTTTGGGATTTGCCCTATTTGCGTGAACTTGCTCAGACACAATCTTGATGTTATGCATATCGAGAAGAATGTGTTTGATAATATTTTCAATACAATATTTAACATTCCAGGGAAAACTAAGGACACGTACAAGTCAAGAGATGATTTGAATAAATATTGTCATCGTGCTCAATTTGTAAAAAATCTTGTCACTAGTAAATACCCTGATGTGCCATTTGTTGTGAATAATCATAGAAGAAAGATGTGTTGGAGTGGGTAGATGTGAACAAACTCAAGATGTTTGGCATGAAGAATCATGATTGTCATGTATTCATGCAAAGGTTGTTACCAATTGCTCTTCGAGAATTCCTGCCTAATAGAATATGGGAGCCGATAACTGAGATTTATTTATTCTTCAAGCAATTAACTTCTTCTTCTTTAACTGATGAGGAATTCAGGAATCTGGATGAATAAATTTTTATTATCTTATGAAATCTTGAGAAAATCTTCCCTCTAAGTTTTTTGACTCAATGGAACATCTTCCAGTGCACTTGGCTTATGAAGCTAGGATTACTGGTCCTATCCATTATCATTAGATGTATCCTCCAAAAAGGTAATATTAATTCACTCAACCAATTCTTTTCCCACAGACACACACACACACAAATGACTTGTAATATTCAATAATCTTTTTATAGATACTTGAGGAAAATAAAACATACAAAATGAATAGGACTCAGGTTGATGATTTTAAATCAATAGGTTAAATTATGGATGAGGCTGCCAAATTAGCATCATTATATTTCAAAGAAGGAGATCCAATTCTTCCACTTAAGGAAAAGCAGAATGAGGCCTATCTTATTGACATTATGGATAATGATATGTTTGAAAATTTCAAGCCTTGGGTAAAGTAATTAGTGCTTAAGTAAAATGGTATCTACCATACAATGAATATACTACAGCACTTTTATATGTCCTAATGAATTGTCCAGATGTTCAATTATTCATAAAGTAAATATTACCTAAAAGTCAAATGAGATCTATTTACCATTTTAATTTATTATTTCCTATCAAAGTATCATTTATTTCTAAATTCTTTTTTTGTTAATTTGTTACAGATAAACATAAATAGTTTCAAAACATGAATGAAGAAGCTATCAATGTTGTGACGAAGTAAGAATATCCATCAAAGTTTGAAAAATACGTATGTTTACTTAAAATGAAAATCACAAAATAATTATTTTTTTCTAATAAAAATTTATATTTGTGATCTCAACGATCAACTGATTTTTGATTGCAGGTTCATAATCATGAAAATAAAATTTTCAATCATTATCATTGAAGTATAGCACAAGGTCCTCTAAGAGAGGTTAGAACTTATAATGATTACCATGTGAATGGTTTTAAATTTCACACTAAATTGTATAGTTGTTATCAGGCAATAGACAATATGGGGGTATGCATTAAAGGATCTGTATACAATGAAATTGAATATGACTATTACGGGACTCTGGTCAAAGTGATAAAGTTAGAATTTGAAGCCCTCCTGGTTAAATTAACTGTATTATTTAAATGTGAATGATTCGATCCAACACCACATGTTAGTAGTGTTGTTCATCCTCGATATTAACTTGTTGATGTGCACAATAAAAATTGATTCAATATGTATGAACCTTTTGTATTAGTAGTACAAGCATCACAGGTTTATTATTTTGAATTTCCGGGTTGGACCCATCCTAGAAAGGATTGGAAAGATGTGTGCAAGATAAAAGCAAGGGTTCAAATTGACATACCCGCATCACCAAGAACTAATATCATAGAACTAGCTTTTCAATATGATTACAATGATGTTATAATCAAAGTCGTGGTGGGGGATGAAGATGTCCTTTTAGTCACATCTTCTGAGATGGATATAAGTGGGAATTTAGATGTTGATGAATATTAATTGATAATGAGGAAGAAATGAGTGATGTAGAGAAGTTTGAAAATGATGTTACTACATTTGAAGAGGGAGATGAATTAAATTTGGATGATTCTGATGAGAATGACTAGACAGTGAGTTTTATGTTATTTTAATCATTAATCATTTTTGTTTATGTTAATTGCCTTATGTATTTTACTTGAAGCTTACTAATAAATAATGCATTGTTTATTATTTTGAATAGATATGGCACGTAGACGAGATAGAGGCAACACGTTGCAAGGTTATACCAGTTCTGGTATATGTAGCAAGGCATTAGGTATGCCCAAACCTAGTAGAAGGTCATGGGTGGATGAGATGCCACAGTAGATAGAAAAGGTTGTGAATATACCGCAGTAGTAGCATCAGCAGACTGATCCACATAATGGTCCTGAGATTTTGAAGAATGATCAAGAGATGTGGGAGGGAGAGGATGGAGATGTTGGAAGAGGTTTGATAAACATAGCAGCAATCTTCGCTCATAGCGGGCTGGGAAGGGTAGTGGCATGTCAACACACACTTGTGGATATCGCTCTATGAATGAGCATGAATGAGCATGAATGAGCATTGATATTATTTTTTATTTATACTTTTTATATTTATTACTTTATGAATTATGTTCAATTATGCCTAATTTTTATTTATCATAAAAATTTTTTTTCAATAGAATTAACGTATGTATTGTGCGTAATCAAAGACATGCAAGGAGCTTAAGAAGACCAGTGCTCCTCACTTATTCAAATACACGCACATGAGGCTCATGATGGTCAGACTTTTGTTGATCAGAGATCTCATACAATAAATGTAAGTTTCATTAAAAAAATATCTTTTCTCTTTTTTTTGAATATAAATTTAAATACATATCGTAAATGTTTATTAAGCGAGATATGAGGAAATATTAGCTGCTACAACTCAAGTGTATTTTAGTCTACTTCAGGTTCATGTGATGGTGCAACATGTAGTTCTCATTCATCAACTCCACCTATTGATACGAATCAGATTTGGTATGCGGCTATTGATATCAAGGAGAAGATGTCTGTCTATGGCATCGGTTCATCGACATCATCATTCTACTCGCATTGGCAACCAGATAATTAAGCTGCATTTTCAGGATCAGATTCGAATTTGTTCTTGATGATGGAGAAATTTCAAAACGTGATGTGAAATGTTATATAGTATTAGTACGCCGATACCGAGCGACGCATGATTGACGATAAGAATGATAGGGATGACTTGCATCTGCATTTTGACTGGCTTACAAAGAAGTTTCAGGATGGAGGACTGCAATTCAACCCTAATGATCTACCTTGTATTATTTAGTGTTATGGTCTTGCTATAACATCTACTCCATCACCTACAGCAGCACCTACAGCAACCGCATCAGGACTAGCAGTAGTAGACAGCTCAACCCTAGTACCCGACATCTCACCATGCAGACCAAATATGTCTCAGCATAACGATTATGAAACTAGGTCGGTAAATCATCAGTAATAGGTTTATCGACAAAAAAACAGCTAATTACGGACCAAATAATTGGTCGATAATTTAGTAAATATTTAGTAGAGATCACCCATCTTAGTATAATTCTCGCTTAGATACTTTTAACTTTAAAAATCTTATAAATTCCAATATATTCGAATTTATATAATCATACATTTAAGTCATAAAGAATAAATACACATAAAAAAAATATAGCTTTCAATATACACACATAATTCTCACTACAAATATGATTTGTAATCCTCTATATAAGTTATCATAATCATTTTCTATATAAAAATATGAAAATGATTATGATAGCTTACATACTAAAAGCACTCATATAAAATTTTAAATAATTATAAAAAAATTGATAAATTATATAATAATTGAGAAATATTGTTAGTTTCTTAATATTGGATCATTTAAATCTCATAATGATTATAGTTTGCATATGTGTTTCAAAAGTTAAATATAAAATTAGAATCATTTAAATCTCAACAGATATCTTGAAGCATTGGGTGATTTCAGAATTTCCAAGACATACATAAAAGAATCTCCCACATCCTTTTAAACTTATAAATTTCTGCAAATCCCAAAAAATCTGTAGCATGTCCCCACAAACCAAAATTTTAAAATTTTTGTGTTTTTCAGATATATGTTAGCACCTTTTGTATATTCATTGTATGTTTCTTTATTTCAGATATTCTTTATGAAGTCCATATGAAACACACCCATGGAATCCGCATATAAAACCATTATATTCTGAATTTCAATATTGAGGTTTGAGCATCTCCAGAACCATGGGTCCTCAATGTTAGTATGGAGCCACAAATGAATCATTTTTTCATATGTTAGTCTATAGTGAAGAAAATCATCATGAATGGTTCTCTCTAACATCCAGCATCCATTGCCAACAATTTTTTAGAAATGAAATTATGCACCAAAACTCATTGATTTAAGAAGCATATTAGCTCCTTGATAATATCCTTTCAAATTTATACGGCGATGTCCAATTGAAGAAGTAATGTATCATCAAAAATGAAAGAAATAGATGAGTTGATAATAAATAAAAATCTTTGGAACACATTGAAATGTAAATACATTGTTCGCCAAATAGCAACAGTATTTCATGTTCTTAATTAAGTCTCTTAGAGTCCACAAGTCACCCATTATTGGTCCCCCACCACCTATCAAGTAACAAACAGTAACAAAGTAACAAAGAATATGAATATAATACTTACCCAAAATAAATCTTACAATATTTCACTCTCTCATATCGCTGCCTTCAACTGAGTTTTACCCTCAATAAAACATTGAGAGTAATCTCATCGTAGTGATCTAAATATGTCTAGAAGAACATAGTATCAAAAATATAATGAAAATATAAGTTTACCAAAGATATTGATTCCTTAACATCAGCTTGTTGAGGTATGTAAGTTCCATTCAAATATACTCAACCCATAGATCTGGATTTGAGCAGATTCTTAAACCATTGTGCATAAGAACCCTAGCAGTTGTAGCATTTAAGTTATAATTAAATTCCCAAGCTGCAGCATAAATCCTAACTTCAAGAACCTTTGGATGAATCGAATTGCTTGAGCTAGTACCTACATGAATTAAATAAATGGATTAACCTAAAGAGGTCTAGAGCTTGATCATAAAAGTAACCTAATATAGCTATATCCAATGATAATAATGTGTCTATTCTCAGAAATGTCAATATTTTATAGATGATGCAACAGTAAGATATGCTTGCATGCTCTACAACTTGATTAATTCAAGTGAAATGGATCGAAGAATGATACAAGAGATAGGGATGCTGATAAAAACATGAACATGTGTGAGACTAAAATAATCAATAACATAATATGATATGGAATTGCAAATTTTTGCATTAAAACCCTACAAATTGATAAAAAAAAGAAGAACAATACCTTCTTCATCATCAATATTTTATATTAGACCTTATTTGTGGTGTTCCTATAAGTAGGTGTTAATGCTTACCAAAGCGAAGATGGTTTAACGAGATGAAGTTATATAGATTATGAAGAGGGTTCCATTTGGATGAAAAAAACATGTGTGATTAATCATGGATTCATGGTATAAATAAAGTACCTGATATACATACGCATGAGTGGAGAAGTGAAAGTTGGAGATGACATGGAAAAGCTATAGATTCCTGCAGCCAAGGATGGGATGCTGGTGTTCTGGTTCAGGTCTTGACTATTCTACACTGTATGTTGTGTTTTTTGAATCACATCGGATTTCTGAAATGGCATCGAGTTTTTGAAATCACAACAGCAGTAACTCTTCATATTTGGGTTTGTAAAAAAATTAAATTTACTACAAATTACCAAGGGAAAATCCATCTCTAAAGTTGTTAAATTTTCATATTATTTTATTTTAAAAAAACATATTATTTCATATAACCTTAATTAAATTGTATAAATATATAACCCTACAAAATTTATTATATTTCATATTTTTAATAATTTATGGACAAATCTATAATATTATTTAATAAATAAAAAAATAGTATGAAATTATAAAAAAATTTCATAAATAAACACACACACACACACATATAATATGGTTATACATATATATATGGTTATACATTTTTAAGAATTTAATATATATATATGGTTATACATTTTTAAGAATTTAATATATTTTTGAATATAATATGAAATAAATTTTTAGACATAAAAATTCATATTATTTGATATAATTTATAATTTATAAAAATCCTAAAATAACATAAAGTGAGAAGATTATAAAAAAAAAGATATATTTATTATTTTAGTAAGAATGAAATATAAAAAGCTAATATTAAATATTTTATTCAAAGGTTTAACTCTTATAAATTTCAGTAGTGCAAAAATAAAACTTGAATTCAAATCAATGTAGGGTCAGATTGGTAGTGCTCTTCAAAAGTGTTTATAGGACTAATAATAATTTTAAGTGTTTTTAGGATAAAAAAATATCATTAGTAATATTTTTAAAAACTCTTTTGAAACCATAAAAATCATTTGAAGTATTCTTTTAATAAGCACCTCGAGAAATTTTTTTATTAATCATCAAAAGTTTTTGGATATAATATAGGTGTCAAATGGGCCAGGTGGCCAGGGCATGGCCCAAAGTCTGACGCAATTTAGTCATGCCTGGCCCGACATGACACATAGCAATTTCATGCTCGGGCCCATGCTGGGTTGACCCTCTACATGAATCATGTCGTGCCATGCCTAGGGATTTTGACCCATGTGTCATGCCAAGCATGGCATGGGTGCCTGGAACTTGGGCATGGCAGGGGGGACGATGTGGTGACGCACAATGGGCAATGACTCGACATGCCCAATGGGCGATGGTGATGTGGCGACATGCCCCTTTAAATCTTAATTTAAAAAAAAAGGATCCGCCTGAGTCAAATCGACCCATCCAACCTGACCAACCTGGTCTAAACCATTCGAACTTGGGTAGATTCCAAGCCATAGGTAGTGTCAGGTCCGAACCACCATGTCAGGCGTGTCATGACAGAACATCAAGCCAGCCCAGAGTAGCCATAAAAAAATGGGAAGGGCCAGCCCTACCCTTTTGACACCTTTAAGATGTAATTAAAACATCTATTCATTTATAGTTAAAATATCAATTTATTTTATTTAAAAAATTTGATAAATATGATTTTTTAAAAAATTCAAATAATTCAAATTTTTTGAAAATATATTTTTATTAAAGATTTATATAATCATAAAAGTAATTCTTTTAAATTTTATTAATATAAATATTTATTTGTTTATTAATTAAGTCACATTTTTGTAAAATTTTTTATCATACAAATAATTATTTTAGGTTTTTATTAATACAAATATTTATGTATGTTCATTTATTACTACAAATATTTTAAAAAATATTTATAATTATAGAATTAATTATTTAATGTATATATTAATAAGTATATTTATATATCATAAATAAATAATTTAAATAATGTTTTTGTATAATTAGGGTTTTGGGATGTCTCGAACCGGGCTGAACCTAGTGGATTTTGGGCCAGGGCCCATGCCGGGCCTCATCTCACAGAACCATGTCAGGCCAGCCACGACATGGTATACTCGCTACTTCTTATGGTCTGTAAATAGATAGAATCATAGTCAATGGTTAAAGATCCATAGAACCCTCAACTTGTTGAGAAGTAGTTATCACACATTCCTAATATAATAGATATAAATATAGATATAAAAATATCCATAGAACTACATATAACTACATCTACAACATCTATATATAAATAGTATACATATAACTATATCCATAGAACCCTCAACTTCGAAATTTTTATATAAGTGTATTTCACTATATCTATAACTATAAAAATAGTATACATAAACATATCTATATATATATAACAACATTATATATATAATATATATATAGGTATATAACTAATATAAAGGTATTTAACAATATATATATCAACATTTACTAATATTATAAATGTATTTATCTACATCAAAACATATACATAGCCATATGTCTAAATATATATAATTACATGAAAAACTACATATAACTACATCTACAACATGTATAACTACATGCTTCAGAAACTTAACATCCATTCATCTCATTCATACATATTTTTTTTGGATATTGTATAAATCTTTATCATTTTCCCATATATTTTAGGAACTTAAATATAATTTTTTCAACCTTAAATGTAATTTTATTATATTTTTATATGTTTGTATAATCATTATGATTTAATATGTTTAAAATTTGTATTTTTGTTTCACATAATGTCATTTAATTAAAATTGATTTCTAATAAAATGTTCATTTGTTAAAATTCAAGTTGTAAATTTAAAAAAAATAACAATATGTTTGTGTAATAAATATTATAATAAATTCTAAAATATATATGTGATGTAGTTTCAATTTACAAAGATAAAACTTTAAAATTAAATTTATTTACAAAATAAAATTTGCACCTCATAATATGCAATATGTAATATTTATTATAAAATTAACAATATTGAAATGTATTTATTAATTACAAAAAAAAACATTGTAATGTATTAAATTCAAAATAAAATTTAAAATAAAACTTAAAAATAATTATTTTAAAAAAATTCATATATTTATATGGTCATTTATATATTTTGAATAAAATAAAAAAGTAATTAATTGTAGAAAAATATACTCATGAATTAATATGGTAACCTGTTTTGTTTTAACATAATTAAAGAAATAATTGATTTTTTACAAAACATTAAAGGCATGTATTTATATGCACTACATTATATTCGTTTGAATTTTAAAGTTTCTAAAAATTTATTAAACACAATAAATAATAGTTAGAAATTTATCATAGACATTAATATTCTAATAAAAAAATTATATAGAAATACAAAAACAAAATTATTTATTATGAACTATATTTTCATTTTTAACATAATTGTAAAAACAAATAATTTACAAATATGCCAACTTCATTTATTTATATCAGTATAATGATAGTTATTTTAATATAAATATTAAAAAACAACTATTTAAATAAAATTGAAGCTCATATATATAATTCATAAATTCATTTTACGCATTAATATCCTTCACACACACACACACACACACACAAATATTTGTTTTAAATATAAAGAATTTACAATATTTTATAAATTGTGTTCAACATATAATATTTTAATTTTAATTAAATTTTCAAAATCAAAAAATTTTAAATACATTTACACACACACACACACACACACACACACATATATATATAATAGTTTCATGTGTAACTTTAAAAATACATTATGTATATAGGTATATGTGTGTGTTTGTGTGGGTGTATAGTAGTATATGCATGCATACAAGTATATACACACTACTTTGAAAATGTAGATACATGTGTAAATATATAACAAAATAAAAAATGTGTATGCTGATATATAATGTATTGTAATGTATAAGGATGTATAAATGTGTGTGTGTCTATAGGGTAGTGTATATGCACATATATATTTGCATATATATGTAAATATCAACATTAATTTTGAGAAGAGAAATACATGAACACATAAATATTAACATGTTCCACAAATTAATGAGAGCAGGAACAAAAAGTGACATTATTGCAAGATACTACTAATCTTCCATCTATAACACTTTACCTCAAAATATGATTAGAGTACTACTTGCAATGATAATGTTCATTCAATACTACATACCATGAAGTTATATTTTTATTCAATATTATAATTTGTTCAAATAAAAAAATTTATCTAATATCTTTTCAACAACTCTTCTATTTTATTTTTCTAGTCTTGATAAGCTATGTTCAATGTTGATTAATGTACATTTTCTATCTAGTATATCTAGTTCAAACTACTATAATAGTAAAATCCATCAAATAAATCTAGGGCTGCCATCTTTCTTTTCTATGAGATATCTGATTATAGAATATTTAGTATATACTATGACTTTGGTTCCTAATAAATATGATATTAATTTTCCAAAAAAAAGATTGTTGATACAAGTTCTTTCTCTATAGTGGTGTAATTCAATTGTGCATTTATGAGTGTGTTGTTATCATAGTATATGATAACTATTTCATAAATATTTCTATAACTATATAAAACTTTTCATAATTTATATTTAATTACATTTATAACTATGTAAACTATTTTTATATCTTTATTAATAACTATATATAACTATTTATTAAAAAATATAATATTTGATAACTATATGAGTAATTCTATATAACTTTGTAACAAAATATATCATATGTATAATAATATATAACTATATATAATTGTATTTTACTATATGTATAACTATAAAAATGTTATATATACGTATATCTTTTACTACATACATATTTATAACTATATGTGTATAACTATATATAAATATTTGTATGACTATGTAATACTCTATATAATTAAATATAATTATATTTGTATATATGTATACCTATATGTATTCATATAATTAAATTTATATATTTATTTATAACTTTGTATATATTTATGTATAAATACTTATAACTACTTGTATAAATATATCTATATATAATTATATGTTTAACTATATATAACTCTATTTTTAATTTATATACTATAGGTATAAGAACATATAGGGGTTGACCTCCTCTCTAGGGACCATCTCTTAAGGTCGATTGATTCTGTTTCTTTTTCTCATTAGATCTCTTTACTACCATAAGAAAAAGGAATTTAGATTTAGTGGAAGAAATGGGGTTTACATTCACAAAGTTGTTTAGCAGGCTATTTTACAATAAGGAGATGAGGATTTTGGTGCTATGTCTTGATGCTGGTGGTAAGACAACCATTCTATATAAGTTGAAGCTTGATGAAATTGTCACCACAATTCCTAATATTTTCTTCAATGTAGAGACTATTGAATACAAAAATATCAATTTCACTTTGTGGGATGTTGGGGGTCAAGACAAGATTCGCCCTTTCTGAAGGTATTACATCCAAAATACCCAAGGTCTTATTTTTGTGGTAGACAGCAATGATAGAGATCAAGTTGTTGAAGCCTGAGATGAGATGCATAGGATGCTAAATGAGTAAAAGCTTCGAGATATAGTTTTGTTGGTGCTTGCCAATAAGCAAGATCTTCCCAATGTGATGAATGCAGCTGAAATTACTAACAAGCTAGGCCTTCACTTTCTTCGCCAATACCATTGGCACATTAAGAGCACTTGTGCTACCTCTAGTGAGGGTCTCTACGAGGGTCTTGATTGCCTTTCCAATTATATTGCCAACAAATAATAAACAATTTTAGCAGGATGAGACAAACTTTTTGGACATATCTGGATGTGGATCTAATCGTTGCCTATTTTGTTTGAGTTTTCTTCTGTTATGTGGAAGTCATCATGTGTTTTTAGGGGGATTCAAATTGTATTTATATTTATAAATTGCATGCCTGAAATACAAGACCGCATTTACTTTGTTCTGATCTGTTGTAAGCCGAACTTGTTTGTTTTCTATTTTGTATCTTTTTGCCATTGGTCACAAAGGTATAAGAAAATATAACTATAAATAATTGTCTTTGACTATATGTATAACTATAAAATATTATACATAATGATAATTTAAAATATTATTAACAACATATATTATTATACATTTTTATATAAAAATGTATTTTACCATTTATATACCTATAGATAACTATATGTATACATATATAAAATTATATAAAAAAAATATATAACTACATGTATAAATATAAGTATAACTATGTGTAACTATATGTTTAACAACATGTAACTATATTTATAATTACATGTATAAAAACATATAACAATATGTGTATAACTATATATATATATATATATATATCGTATAACTATATAACACTCTATATAATTAAATATGCCTATATTTGTAACTATGTATACATATATGTAATATATATATTTATTCATTACTTTATATGTTTATGTATAACTATTTGTATGAATATAGCTATATATACTATATGGATAATAACATATATCTATAAAAGCTTTATAATAACTATATTTAAATATATAATTTACAACTTATATTCAATATACATTTGTATATATTTGTATATAAAAATGTATCTTACTATATCTATGCATTTACATAACTATATGTATAAATATATAAAATTATATGAAAAATATATATACCTGCATGAATAAATCTAAGTATAACAATATGTGTAACTATATGTATAACCACATGTAACTATATTTATAATTACATTTATAACAACACATGACATTATGTTTAGCTATATGTGTATAACTATATATAAATATTTGTATAACTATATAATACTTTATATAATTAAATATAACTATATTTGTAAATATGTATACATATATAAAATTATATAAAAAAATATATACCTATATGTAAAAATATAAGTATAACTATATGTGTAACTATATGTATAACCACTTGTAACAATATTTATAATTACATGTATAATAACCTATAACATTATGCTTAACTATATGTGTATAATTATATATAAATATTTGTATAACTATATATAAATATTTGAATAACTATATAAAACAATATATAATTAAATATAAATATTAGTAACATTGTATACATAATGTAATTCTATATATTTATTCATAACTTTATATATTTATGTATAACTATTTGTATGATTATATTTATATATAACATATTTTAATATTATAAAAATATTATAGCTATATATACTATATCGATAATAACATATAACTATAAATAATTGTATCTTATTATATGTATAACTATAAAATAATTATACATAACTATATTTAAATATATAATTTACAACTTATATTTAATATACATTTGTATATATTAGTTTATAAAAATAAATTTTACTATATCTATACCTATACATAACTATATGTATAATATATAAAATTATATGAATAAATATATATACCTTCATGTATAAATTGAAGTATAACTATATGTGTAACAATATGTATAACCACATCTAACTATATTTATAATTAAATGTATAACAACATACAACATTTTTTTTAATTATAAGTGTATAACTATATATAAATATTTGTAAAACTAAATAAAATGTTATATTATTAAATATAACTATATTTTTAACTATTTATACACATATGTATACATATATGTAAATCTACATATTTGTTTTCTAACTTTGTATATTTTATGTATAACTAAATATAACCACTCGTATGAATATATATATATATATATATATATATATATATATATATATATATATATATAATATATATAAATACTAAATGTTTACCATATATAATTTTTTATAACTATATATATTATATGTATAATAACATATAACTATAATTAATTATATCTTACTATATGTATAACTATAAAAACTTTATACATAACTATATTTAAAATATAATTAACAATATATTTTTAAATACATTTTTATATATTAATATAAAAAATGTATTTTAGTATATCCATACCTATACATAACTATATGTATAAATAATGAAATTATATGAAAAAACATAACATACATACTGTATAAATATAAGTTTAACTATACGTGTAACTATATGTATAATAAATGTAACTATATTTATATTTATATGTATAAACACATACAACATAATATTTAACTATATGTGTATAACTATATATAAATATTTGTATAACTATAAAAAATTCTATATAAATAAATATAACTTTATTTTTTATTATGTATACATATGTATAGATATACGTAAATCTATATAATTGTTTATAACTTTGTATACACTTATGTATATCTACTTATAACTACTTGTATGCATATATCTATATATATATATGCTTAACTATATGTAACTATTTATAACTACATTTTCTATATGTATACTAACATATAAATATTAATGGGTAATACTAATTTATTGCACTAACTTGAAATTAAATGACAAAAATATAATATCAACAATATGTAAGCACGTAGCATGAGAGTGTCCGTTGGTTAGCTCATATATGGTATAATACACATAAGGGTCATAACCTTTCATAATCTCATCTCTTGGGCCTCAAGCTCATATATAAACTTATGTATTACAAAGATGTAATATTTGATAGGTTATCAGAAAAATTGTTTTTTTCTTTATGTAATTTCTTATTCTAACACTACATTCTCAGTGTGTGTCTCTCTCTCCCTCTAATTCTTTCCGTGTCATTCTCTTCCTCTTTTTCTTTCTGTGTCACACACAAACACACACACTCTCTTGTTATTTTCTTTCTCGCTCTCCTTTCTTGCTTGTTCTCTCTCTCTCTCTCTCTCTCTCTCCCTCGCTCTCCCTTTTGCCATTTCTCTCCCCATTTTTCTCTCTCCCTCTCCCTCTCCATTTCTCTCTCTCTCTCTCTCTCTCTTCCTCTCTCTCCCTCTCTCTCTCTACCCCCTTATCTCCTTTTCTCTCCCTCATACACACACACACACACACTCTCTCTCTCTCTCTATTTTCTCTCTCCCTCTCTCTCTCTATCGCTCTTTCTCTCTCTCTCCCCGTCTCTACATTTCTCTGCCCCTCTCCTCTCCCCTCCTTCTCTCTCCCTCTCTCCCTCTCCCTCCTCTCCCTTCCCCCTTCAAACTTTAAATGTCTTTCTTTTTTTCTTTCCTTTCTTGTGCATTATCGTATTTTGCTCACAATATCTAGTATTACCATGATATCTATTAATCTTTATCATGCTAAAAATTACTTTATTTATTCATGTAGAATCTGTAAACGATTGTCTTAATATTCATGATATTTAATTATTAGTATATTTTGAATTAATCGAATGATTAAATCGAATAATGATTTTTTCATTATTTTTTGTAAATAAAACAGGGGAAAATTAGTTCAAATCACATTGGATGTACATAAGGTTTATGAATGGAATTTTTAATAAAGATTTTTTGAGTGGCTTTCTACTTTCATTAATTTTGTATGTAGTCAATTGAGATGGATGGTTGGAGAAAAAAATTAAGTGTCCATGTAATCATCACAAGTGTCAGAATATTCCTTTTCATGATGCAAACACTATAAGATACCATTTGGCTAAATAGGCTTTGTGCCAAATTATGGATTTATCATGGGGAAAGTACAATGGCTCTGAACATTGACCAAAATGAGGGTACGAATCATTTGCTTGTGGTGAAGAATCTTCAAACACATACCATAGATTATCACAGAAGCTGCTGGTGCTGACTTTAAAATGAATTATGTGGATGACCCACCTAATCCTGAAGCTTAGAAATTTTATGAAATGCTTAAAGCTACAAATGAGTTTGTGGCTTGGTTGTAAAACACATTCATAATTGTCACTTTTGGCTCGACATATGAGCATTAAGTCAGAAAATCATTTGTCTGAGAAATTATTTGATCAGGAAATATACTAATGAAAGAGATTATTCCAGATAATAATTTGATTACTAACAACTTTTACAACACTAAAAAGTTACTACGAGGAATAGTTCTACCAGTAAAAAAAATTGATTGTTGTTTTAGTAAATGTACGTTATATTGGGGTGGTGATAGTGATTTAATTAGTATAAGTTTTGTGATCATCTTTGATTTAAAAAGGTACCTCATGTTGTAGATATTGACAAGATTGAAAGTTGCATTTAAGATGATGTATTATTTTCCATTAATTCCTTGATTATAGAGACCATATGCATCAAATGCTACAGAAAATGATATTTGGATAAACTATCTATCTTCAAACACATTAGAAGAGCATTTGGATGAGCAATGAAAAGATGCATGACAGATGCAAAGTACAAAGCACCTAGAGTTACGTTTTACTTAATTGTATGGAGGTTGCATCATATATTGAGTATGTATACATAAAATGGTTGTAGGTTTAATCATAATTTAATTTTATCTTTAATATGAATTATTAAAAATTGATATACATAATTCTCTCTCTTTTTATATTTGAGAGTATTTATGTTGAGCAGTTAAATATAGGCAACCAGTAATTTTCAATAATGATGTTAATTATATGCTAGAACTGAATTTGTGAATTGGTTGAAATAATATGTGAGAATTATTAAATTTTAAATTTTTGAATTATTTAATTTATTAGTATCTTTTATTTGTTAATATCTTTTTTTTTAACTTTATGTCACAGGCAATTGAACATCAAATGGAGATTTATATATTTTCATTCAGAATCTAAGTAAAGGCGCATTTAGATACGTGACAACCTATACTGGGTATTTTGTTAATGGATATAAGTTTCACACAATCGGACATGCTTCTTCTAAATAATAATGAATAGTGGTGTATGCATTAAAAACTCATGTTATAGTGCACAGGAGATTGATTATTATGGTCAACTCAAAGAAGTTATTGAGTTTGTATCCTAGACTCAAAATAACAGGATTATATTATTAAAGTGCATGTGGTTTGATCCTACATGAAATATGGGCCAAAGATTCATTCAGATTATAAGCTAGTAGATATTAACCATAAACAGATATAATCAATGTGAGCTATTTATTATGGAAGTTTAAGTAGCACAAGTATATTATTATACATACCCGAGTTTATCTCATTATAAGAGTGATTGATGGGAGATTTGAAAAATCAAGCTCGATCAATTTTGAAGTACCAACATCTCAACAAAGAAGTGAAAACTTAAATATTGCACTGGCATTCCAAAAGATGACATAAATAATATTGAGCCTATGCATGTAGATGAAGATCCAAAAATTTATGTGACTCAAATGGTGGCCTAATAGAATTGAAGATGATGAATTTCTATCTGAAATGAGTTCAAACTTCTATCGAAATCAGACAAAATATGAGAAGATCCATTGAAGGATGATAGTGATGCTGATAATTAAACTGTTATATTTTTATTATAATATTAAACTATCAAAAACTTTCTGTATTTTGTTGAAATCTATCGATGTGTTTTATTCTAAAATGCATGCTTGTTCATCATATCTCTATTATTTGTTTTATGTTTTTATTTTGTATAGTAGATGGTTCCTAAAGAACGTGGCCATGGTGGAGGTGGACGTGAACGGAGAAATGAACCAAATTCATTTAGTATGTTACATCATGTTGCAAAATCAGTACATCTCATACCCACCATATTTAGACTTCAACATCACAATCACCATCTTCATTTATATCACCATCACCATAATTGAGACCTCTAGAATCACCATTATCAATATATAAGCCCACTACCATTATGCTTCCTTCACATACTTTTGATCTATCTCTATCTTCTACACCATATTTACTCTGATAGTTCCCCCATTTACAAACCAACAACATCATCAAATGATGTGTCTTCCTTTGCAGTCAATGCAAAGTTAGTAATTGAGATTGTAGATGGAGGTAAAAGAAATATGTAATATGACTTGAAAAAAAAATTTGATGTTTACTGTCAGTGGTTTTTTTAAATATTGTTATGAATTTGCTTATTTTCAATGTTATTTATTTATTTGTACAGTTTTATTCCATCTCACACGTGTTCGACTATAATTACAAAGTCTTTTAAGAAAATAGCTGATTCTATAGTATTCTCCTAGAAGAAAGTTTCTGAATCGACAAAAGAGTCTTGTTTTAATGACTTTCAGGTAAATATAACAAAACAAAAGTATAGAAAAACAAGTATCTAATTACATAACTATTATGTTGGTCATTATTCAAGTAGTAAATAATTATGTTCTTATTGTTAATATAAATTTTTTGTGATTTTTCTATAGATAGAATCAGTGTACATGTGCACCCAAATTTGATGGAAAGATAAAGTCATTATGGGAGATCAAAGCTGCTCAATGGTATTATAATTCTATCCATATATTGAAGAATATGATAGAAATCCATGTTTTTATATCCGAGGACGACTGGCCCGAGTGGCTTAAGTATTGGGAGGAGCCAGGTGTGAAAAAAAATCAGATATTGCCAGCAAAAATCGACGAAATGAGGTAGCTAGACTAGGTTCAAGAATCTGTCGACACATAGGAGGGTCAAAGTCGAGTATTGAGTACGTTCAAGATTTGGTACAATTTTAAAATTTTAAACATTTATATATTTAGTGGTTGTCCTAATAGTCCAATAAATCAAATCTCTGCATGGTTTTATTAATTTTGTTAAAGTTTTTGATCATTTGTTTTTTTATGACTTAATAAAATATATTCTAGGCTGGAGAATTGGGTCGAGATCCCAATTTTTATAAGATTTTCAGGAAGATGCTTGTGAAGAAAGTGGATGGTCACTTTGTTGACAATAAATCTTAGGTGATTGCTATAAGAATTTGTTATATTAATAAAATTTTATAATACTACAGTACATTTTGAAAATTGTTTGGAATGAAAAATATTTATTTTATTTTATGTATATCTAGAATAGTATTTTTCTCTATTATATCTCAGGAACTAATGGAGGAACGTGTGAGAGCTGCTCATCAGCAAGTTGAGGGTTACATTGATCTTCAACCAATTGATTATGATCCTATTTATTTGGAGACCATAAAAGGTCGTAAGAAGTAGTGAGTGTATGGCATCGGCTAGAAGTGAGTGGCATTTTGTTGTAGCAGTCGTACTTCTAATTCATCTACTTCAGCAATGGTGGATGAGGTGGTCGAACAATAAGCAATGGAAACAAATCAATGTATGGTAGTTATGGAGACCAAAATGAAAAAGAAGGATGAGCAGATATCTCATTCGAAAAGAAAAATATATGAAATTAAAGAATAGAAGGATGATCAGTATATTAATTTGAAGGAAGAAATGCAAGAAATGAAAGAAGAGAGGAGAAGCAGATTACTTATTTGATTGAAGAAATGTAAGAAATTAAAGAAATGAATGATGAGATGAAAGAAATTAAGAATGTAATGCAACAATAGATGTCCTATATAAAGTCATAGTTAGCGGCATTGATGTAATAGATAGCATTTTGAGATCCAGCTGTGAAACCTCATAGGAGAGGCTAGCAAAAATTCTCTACTAATTATTAGGATGATTTCGTATGAGAATTATTTCTGAACTTTTATTGATTTTTATCTATGTGTAGCAAAACATGATGAGATTTTTTTGTAGGTTTTATTTTTTTTTATTCTGGTTTTATTCTTTGCTTTTCCAATTAATCTAATAATGAATCTTTTCATGACACATCATGTGAGCCAAATGAAAAAATTCTGATTCAAAGCATTCAAACATTGCCATGGTCCTTCCAATGCATGTGTCCTATATTTACCGATTTCAGCTTGATCAAAAGGAAGCTTAGCTTCTGTTATCTTCATTATTCCTAAAACATTTTATTTTTGCACTCTCTTTCTTCTAAACATCATTGCTGGACATCTTTTAGATTTTTTTTGAAGCTATATGACTATCAAAATTTGTGTTTGTTCATGTCTATAATAACTATTTTTATATATCTGTGAATATGTTTGTGTGTCTCCAAATTTTTTGGTAGAGTTTTAGCCTATTATAGGTATGTAAAAGCCTTGGCTAGTCCTCCATGGTACTGGGAACAACACATTAGCTTTTGAAGCTGTGAGATGAACCAAAAAAATTAATTCCACGCAAATGGAGGTTTGTTCTTGACACTCTTATTTTGTGCAGATATACGTCGTCGCTGTTCAGATTTGTGACTACTTATTATCGGTTATTGGTTTGTAAATGTAGTATGTTATGCTCCATGTGCAGGTGTAACAATGATCTCTATTTTCATGGAGTACCAGAGGAAAAAGAACTGGAAATGCTGACCATTCCTGAGAGACCTATATGCGTGTTTTTTAAGTTCTATATTATTTTCTTCTGTTATCTTTGATGGTATGTGTATTTGCATGAAAGTAGAAGCGTATGTGTCATCTAAAGCTATGTGATTATATATACGTATATATAATACTACAATATGTACGTACATATATACTAGGTATAAACATATGTATATACTAAGTATATATCTACGTATATACTAAGTATATAAGTACGTATATTCCGAGTATATATGTTTGTATATACTGAGTATATTTGTACGTATATATTCAGTATATATGTTCGTATATACCGAGTATATTTGTACTTATATACTCAGTATATAACTATATATGTTCGTATATACTGAGTATATTAGTATATACTCAGTATATATGTTCGTATATACTATAGTATATACACATATACTCAGTATATATATACTTTATACTGTAGTATATATGTACTTTCATACTGTAGTATATACGTACGTATATACCGATTATACGTACGTATATACCGAGTATATACATAAGTGGGTGCATATATTTATTTGTAGACATGTATTTATTGTAATACGTACACACCCATTTACACACAGACACACTTTTAAATATATAATTGCTCAAGCTGGTCTGGTCATCATCGTGCATAGCTCACTGATGTTGGTAATAAAAGCCATGGATATTAGACTTTTCCTAAAGATGTGAGATGAAGATATTACTGGTCCTGGCTAGCCAGGAAGCTAGAAGTTGGTCTTAAAAATCTTAGTAATTGTATTAATATGCAATTATCACATGGTACAAAGTGGACGTATGAGTAAATAAGTTTTTTTATCTCTAGGTTATGCAATAATTGGTTCTAATTGTACTAAGTCTTAGAATGATGATGATGATGATGCTCATGTAGTGTCATGTAATTCTGGTCTAGGAGGAATATCAGGTCCTATTTTGGGAGAAGCAGCTCCCCGCCTCATCAAAAACTCGCTCAATCTCAAGTTCATCAGTCGAGCATCATCACCCGACCTACTTTTATTATCAGCAATGGTGGTGTAGCGGCAGTAGTAGCGTATTGGTGGTAGCGGCGGTAGTGGCGGGTAGTAGTGGTAGTGGCAATGTGTGGCAACGGTAGCAGCAACAATATCAATAAATGCAGTATATACGTACGTATAATACTATAGTATTTTATGTACATATATATTGAGTATATATGTACTCAGTATATATGTACACATAATACTATAGTTTATATGTACTCAGTATATATGTACACATAATACTACAGTTTATATGTACATATACTGCAATAATATATGTACCAGTGAAATGCTAGTATATATGTACATATATATTGTAGTATCATATATTTATCAAAACATAGCTTTTATTTATTTATTTTGCTTTGATTGAGTGGTTTAAATTTCTTAAAGATATGGTACATTATTCCACTTACGAATCTTGTATAACTAAAGGGATTTTTTACTAGACATGATGCACCTTGACTCGGATAGCTTTTTCACAGTAGAAAGTTGGTGATCGAAGGAACATAGGGAGAGAAAGCAACGTCAATGCATGGATAGATTATACTTTATGCACTGTCGATAGATATATTGATGAATAAGATGTAATAAGATTTTGTTATTTTTTTGTTTTAATTATGTAAAATATTATATTAGAATAAGTTATTAAATAATTTTTTTTAAATTATAAATTATCCTTTATAGTTTTTTTTTCAATTTTATATAAAAATTTTAAATTATTTAATTAAAAAATTTTAAAATAAATCAAATTCTCAAAATAGTTTTAAAATTAAAATAGCTAGGGACAATTCCCTTGCTCAATTAGCTTGGGAATTTTTTTTATCTAATTTAGTTAGGGATAACTTTATTTTAGCAAGAGATTTTTACCGTCGCTAAATTTATTTTGCTAGGGACTTTTTCCGTCGCTAATAGTTAGCAACGAGGACTTTATTTAAGGAACGCTTCCGTCATTATATCTGTTTAGCAACGGAAACTCTAATTTAGCTAGGGAGATTATTTTTTTAGCTAGGGATTTTTCCATCGCTAAATTATTAACTAGGGACACTTTTCCTCGCTAAATTTTGTGACTAACACTATAAATTAGGAATAGTTCCGTTAATCCATCACTATGTTCGGTTTGGCAATGGAAAATGCCCATTTAGCTAGGAAATTATTCCTAGTTATATGAAAATTTCTTGTAGTGTTTATATATATGTAAATTTATATAAATATTTTAAACACAACATTATATCAGAGTCAAAAGTAAGTCATGAAAGAAGATGAGCTCTGATTATTTCGGTTCAAGTGAAAAAGGAATCCTAGATGATAAGATTTACCAGTTAATGCAGTGCAAGCCATTGAGTGGAACAAGAGGTTTTTTTTTGTTGCTTCTTTATGCGTATCCAGTGTGTAGCATAAATCACAGTGTAATTTGTTTCAGATTTGTTAAATTGGGGTTTGCATTTCATATCTGGTGGGGTTATGTTGGTTTGGTGATCATGAATATGACTAGGAAAAAATATGCATGAAGAATGCTACTTCTTTTAGTTTTCTTAGTTAAATTATGAGTCCATATTAGGTAGACTTATCATTTGCATGAATAAAAGGTTTGAATATGTTCTTTTGGCCCATCATAGGGTCGGGAAAAATAACACCTAAGACCCTAGTGTTAGCTGTTATTTTCTGTGCAACCACTATTAGTCTCACCGTTACCACCTTTATGCTACTTACTCCCTCCTTAGTCAGTCAGTGCTGTTACCCTCTTGATCACTATAATTCTACCAGCACCTATGCATCATAGTTTGTGTTTATGAGGGAAGGCATCCATAGTTTTTTTCCATTTTTAGGTGATAATATTTAAAGCTATTGCTTTTGCTATATTTGTAGCAGATATGATGACATTTTTTTGTAGCTGTTGTAGTTCACTTTTTCATTAAGTTGTGCATGATGAACATCTTCCTCAGTTGGTTAAAGTATTATGTGATAAACTCAACTGGTGTAGAAGGGTATAACTCTTCCACTTATATGCATTGCCTTCATGATTAGGGTGATAAAATCAACTAAGAATGATGGAACCCTAAGCAAAGATGGCCAGTAATAGTGAATGAAATTGATCACTAAATCTTTAATGTATGAGCCATCATGATCCTGATTTGCCATTATAATGAGATGACCATATCTTTTTGCTTTGACACTATCATACTGCTTATGCTGTTGCAGCTCAAGAATCTTCTTGATGTTTTCAATTTTTTTGTATCTTAACTTTGACATGGATTGGCCATCCTTCACATCAACATCAATCACTTCTTCGGAAGGAATTGAGGTTAGAAACATAGAATTCACCCACCCTATAGGTGAATTCATAATGATATACCTAATTGATGGAATCAGTAATGGGAAACCTTGCCGGAATGGAAGCCAAAATATTTCATGAGCTCTATATTTTATATAAATCGAATTTTATGTATTTTCTGATCCTTATTCTTCAAAACTAAAATGCATCATGAGTATCAAATATGATGTTTGATTATAGTATCGTGCAAGTTCAATAAACTAAAATATTTTCATCTAAGTAATGTTGATTTCTTCATCCAGATTATGTACGGGTTAGCTGAAGCTGATGTACAAGAAGACCAAATACAGGCTTCATTCTCACGATGTGCCATATGGCTCCGGTAGTGGTCATCAATCTGTTACTGGATTATCTCTTGGTGATGATTCCAATAGCTATTGGGTAATTATTTTATTTCTTCCATGTTCTAAAATAGTTTGTTGGATATTCAATATTTGTTTAATGGATAAAATTGCACAATGATTGGTAAATGCTATATATGTGCTGCAAAACTACATAATTCTCTGAATCAGAATTCTTCATGCATATTGGTAAATGTTATATAAGTGATTGTCATATATATAATTTTGCTAAATTAATAAGTTTCCAACCTTCATGTCATTTAAGTTTGAATTTATGTATATGTAGAAAATGAAAGAAGTGAATGATAAGATGGAAAAAATGAAGAATGCAATACAATAAGAGATGACCTATATGGAGTCAAAGTTAGCAGCCTTGACAAGATAGATAACACACTGTGTTCCAGTAGAGTATCCACACATTAGAACCTATCACAAATGCATCATATGATGAGGATGATGATTTAGTTTAAAATAATTATATACCTATGTTATATTTTTGTTTTAACTATGTAACTATTGTATTAGAATAGTTTATTAACTACTTTTTCTTTTTGTTAATTTAAATAATGTTTTTAGTATATGTTTTATTCAATTTAATATAAAAATTTAAAAATATGTAATTAAATATTTTGTAAAAAAATAAAATTGTGAAAATAGCTTTGGAATTAAAATTGGAAGAGAATTTTCCATAGCTAATTTAGCTAGAGAATTTTCTATACATTTTCAATCGAAAAATATTAGTTACTATTCTTAATTACAATCAAAAATAGCAAAGGAAAAATTATAATTAGCTACAGAATTCCCATCATTAAAAAATTTGCTAGGGATTATTATCGTTAATATTTTATGAAGTGCACTTTTGATTGGGATAATTTTCATCAATAATTTGTCGTTATTCTATTTTAGCGATGGGAAAATCCCATATAGATAGATTGATAGATCAAAAGATGTTTACATAGATAGATAGACACATAGACAGACAGATAGATAGATAAATAGATTGATAGAAAGATATATAGATATATAGACATATAG
>JAREIK010010553.1:0-18509 GCA_029783825.1 Sapria himalayana | reverse complement strand
AAAAAATAAGAAAATTAAGAATAATTATAAGACATAGATGAATAAAAATAATAAGAATATTAAAAAGAAAAAGAACAATATGAAGAATATGAATAATAAAAAATATATAATAATAATACTAAGAATAATAAGAATTATAAGAATAGGAAGAATAATACGAATTAGAAGAATAAATATAATAAGAAGAATTAAAAGACTTAGAAGAATAAGAAAAATAAAAAGAAAAAGACGAATAAGAAAAATAAGAAGAATAAAAATAATAAAAATAATAAAAATAATAAAAATAATAACAAGAATTATAAGATTTATAAGAATTATAAGATTTATAAGAATTATAAGATTTATAAGAATTATAAGATTAAGATGAATAATAAGAAGAAAAAGAATAATAATAATAATAATAATAAGTAGAATAAGAAAAATAAAAAGAATAAGAATAATAAGAAGAATAATAAGAATATGAAGAATATGAAGAAATAGAAGAAATTGAAGAATAAAAACAATAATAAGAATAATTAGAATAATAAAAATAATATGAATAATAAAAATAAGAATAATAAAAAGAATAAGATGATTAAGAAGAATAAGAATAATAAGTATAATAAGAAGAATCAGTAGTATAATAAGACTTAGAAGACTTAGAAGACAGAAAAATAAGAAGATTAATAAGAAAAATAAGAATAATAAGAATAAGAAGAATAAAAATAATAAGAATAATAAGAAGAATAATAAAAATAAAAATAAAAATATTTAGAAGAATAAGAATAATAAAATGAATAAGAAGAATAACTAATCTTCTTGTTGCATCTTTATTTATCATCCCGTATTTAGTAATATTTGATAGCCTGTTTGCTATTTTATTCATTTTCACCTATCCTCCTTTGCCTCTTGTATCCATTTGACTGTATCCCCTATACCACAAGCCCACAATGCCAAAAACATAGAAAACATATATCTATATTAAAATTCTTTCTGATCAATAGCATTTTTGTATTTGTGTAGCATCAGCCTCTACCATGTGTTCCAATGTAGTCCCTGCACTTTATGCATGCCAAACCAGTGAAATATATATTCTCTATTAATCAACAGCATAGTTTCTTACATTGTTTAATCTAGCAAGCCGAATGCTGAATAAGAACTTCACATAGATTTATTTTATTAACTGGATATCTACTTAGGCAGTGACATTAAGACAATAACAATTTTTACCTTCCAGCCATAGGCCATTTCTATATCCTTTCATCTTAATCTATACATGTAATCCTGAAATCCTAAAGAAAGAAATGCATATTTATATAATTTTCCCACAGGACCAGGTAGATCAAAGATTTCTAATATACGGGTATTCTAATTTATCTAATATGAATATACCTTTATATTTCTCTTGTATATCAGTCTCCTCAACTCTTGTAGCCCCTTCTTCAAACTATTGTAGCCCCTTCTTCAAACCTTCTTTTGCTAATTGTCTCCTAAAGCATTAGCTTCCCTTTATATATGCATAGCTTTTCCTTTTATGTCGGTTAAAGACACTTGATTGACTCTATCTGTTCATCATACTACCACATTTCTATCTTTTTTGTGACCAAGTTCACCAGTATACTAGAATCCACCTGTACTCATATGTTAATATAAGAGTTTTCTTTGCATATTTTAAGGCCTTCGTGTAAGGATAAAATTTATGCATACAAGACTGAGAATGCTTTTTCTTTCATTGTAAAAGCTTTCAGAATGTTACCCTACTTGTTTCTTATGACACATCCTCCCCGTGCATCTCCCATATCTCTATTGAAACTACCATTTGTGTTTAAAGCAAGCCTTCTCCGGGGAGGTTTTTTCCAACACACCATTCTAATCTCATGAATTTTTTCTTTAATTGCATGTAATCCTTATAAGCTTCTTTTTTCATCCTCCATTTCCATGTTCTAAGTTTTAATGGGAATCCTGCTGATATCCATGAACATTATATTTTTAATTCTTCTATTATATGATTGGCATTCTTTTTAATATTCTCGAACCTACTTCTATTCCTGGCTTTTCATAGATTCCAGACAATGATGTGCTGGATGTAATCCCTTAGCTTGTTACATACTTTATTCTTTGTGTGACTTATTCTCCATCTCATTAATCTTTCCTCGATATCTCCCTAGATAATCCCAAACATCCACCACTATTTTTCCTATTGAAAATAAATGATTTGTGCTTTCTATGCTAGTATAACAGCATTTACAATAAAGCTAATTCAACCCCTTTCATCTGACTATTCGAATCAACCGGAATGGCATTCGATAAAAGCTTCCACATAAATACATTAATTTTTTGTGGGATCTCTTTCACCAAGGCACTCTTAAAAACTTTTTGACTAATTTTTTATTTTCTTATAAATATTTTGTGCTTTTTAGTGTGAACTTCCCCTGTGGATTTAGAGTTCATCTCCATTCATTTTTGATTAGGCGTGCATTACTTTTAAATAATTCCTTTTGTCTAAGCATCATCTTCCAACTTCTAAATGTTTTTTTGGCATTCTTCCATACTTTATTTCCTGTCTCATATCTAGCTTTCATATATCTCGCCCATGGGCTATCATTCTGCTTGAGTCTCCACCAGTTCTTACATGCCCAAGCTTTGGCAATATCATTTAATTTGTTCCAACCTAGAGCTACTTCCTCTTTTAAACAACATTTATCATCCCTTTTTTTCCAATGTAGCATATTTTTTCCTGATTTTTACCTCATAAGAAGTTA
Organism: Sapria himalayana; assembly: GCA_029783825.1. NCBI lineage: Eukaryota > Viridiplantae > Streptophyta > Magnoliopsida > Malpighiales > Rafflesiaceae > Sapria > Sapria himalayana. Next base: position 15,768 of record JAREIK010010553.1, on the reverse strand, counting down.
GCCATTTCCTTTTCTAAGATGTTCAAGACCTTCTTTGACGGCTATATGGACATTAAAATATGTGCAATAGTTCCTTGAAAAAGATGTTTGATTAATGTGATTCGTCCTGCCATACTTAACATGTTCTCCTTCCATCCTGCTATTTTACCTCTTAATTTATTCATTAGGAATGTTAGATATTTTTCTTTCATTCTACCCTCATATATAGGATATCCCAAGTACATTAATGCCCCTTTACTCTACTCAAAGCCAATAATTCTTTTAACTCTTTGAATTATCCTTTCTGATATTTTTCTTGAACCCACAAATAGGCATTTATTTTTATTAAGTTTTTGCTTCATTTCTTCCTCTATTATATCAAACAGTTTCATCATATTCTTTAGTGATGTGCTTCCCACATTTGTAAAAACAATTAAATCGTCCACATAAGCAAGGCAGCTTACATTCAGAGTATGTCTAGGTTGTTTAAAGTTAATAATATTACCCTCCTTCATTTTTCCTTTTAAATTTATTATTAATAATTCTATATATATATAAAATAATAATGAGGATAATGGGTCTCCCTGTCTAAGTCCTCTAACTGGCTTGAATTCTTCACTTGCCTCCCCATTAATTAAAATTTTAACCATGCGCTAGAGATGCATCTATATATTAAATCTATCCAGAATTCCAAGAATCTCATTTTTCTCTTTGTGTGGCATAAAATATCCTATTCTACTCTGTCAAATGCTTTAGACAAATCTAACTTCATAATCACATTATGACCCATAACTTTAGCCCCTAATTCTTTCATCAATTCCGTTGTTAAATTAATGTTTCCATCATTAGTCTATTTTTAACAAAACCTGCTTGTTCTACCGAAATGATGGAGGGAATTACCCTATTTAGTCTATTCTCTAGGACTTCTTAGAATTTTATACACCAAATTATATAGACTTATAGTTCTATAATCCTAACTTTTTTGTGGATTATTCTTCTCGGGTATCAATATGATATATGAGCTGGCCCAAGATTTTGTGATTTCTGCTCCTGGAAAAACCAAGGCAATTGTGGCCGTCAGCTCTTTATTTATTATATTTTAGGTTTGTTGAAAAAACCCATTATTCCATTCATCTAGAACCGCTGCACTATCTTTATTTCCACTAAAGACTACAACTTTAATCTCTTCCTCACGAGGGCACTCTTCTAATAGTCTGTTTTGTCCTTCATTTACTCTTTTGTCTATTTGTCAAATTGAGTAGTCCCTTTGTTGACTTTAACCAAAAAGTTGACTTTTAAAGTAATCTTCCAAAACATTTTTAAACTCTCCCACCTCGTCTATGCACTTGCCAATATCATTCTTAATTCCTTTTATTTTTTGTCTTTGATTTTTTAATTTTGCAGTTGTGTTAAAAAACTTAATATTTCTATCCCCTTCCTTGAGCCACTTTACTTTCCCCCTTTGTTTCCAAAATATTTCTTTTATATGTAGTAATAATTTTAATTCTACATTTGCTTTATTTAAATTAACTCTAGAGGATTCGTCATGGTTATCCTCATACTCTATTTCTAATATGCTGACTTTAGATTCAGCATCCTGAATATTATTATTTATATTCCCAAATCTCTCTCTATTCCACCTACTAAGTTCTAATTTTAATCTACGTATTTTTATAGCTAGTACCTATGTGGGATTCCCATATGTTGGGCCTTGCCCTGAATTTCTTACTATTTCATCAAACCCCACATGTTTTGATATTTAAAACTTTTATTCTCTCTCTAACTTTAAATCTTAGAAGAAGGGAGATATAATCTGCACATGTTCTACTCAGATGTTTCACACTCACCCCTCCACAATAGTCCGCCCATTTGATGTTATAGAGTATACGATCAAGTCTAGACCAGATCATTCCACTATCTTTCCTATTATTACACCATGTGAAATTATGACCCAAATACTCAGCCTCCATGAGGTTCGTATTATTAATTACCTCATTAAATTGAGGTATAGCTGATAGGTCAGGCGACTTTCCTCCTTTTTTTTCTTTAGCATTTCTGACTATGTTAAAGTCCCATCTTATGATCCATAGAGTATTTCTATCAGTTATCTCTTTATTTTTATCCTGGAGATCTTTCCTTTTTTCTTTCGAGTTACTAGCATATACCACCGATATAATTGGATCAGTATTTATTAGTTTAAAAAATAATGATCTGATCTACCTCAAAAATACTTTCTATATCAATTTTATTTTTCCATAACTACCATATATTGCCATTATTATTAGAGAATGCATTTTCTAGTCTTAATTTCTTTTTATATATTTCTAAAGAATTCTTATTAACCATAGGTTCCACTATTATCACAATTCTAATTTTATGCATTATTTTTAATTTTTTAATTCTATTTATCAATGGAATATTTCCTACTCCTCTTATGTTCCAATATAGACTATTGTACATTGTTAGAGCTAGCTTCAGATTGTTTATACATCTTGTTTCATAGTACATATTTAAATATTTTTTCCTATTTCTTGAACTTTTGTTTACACTTGATTTAGGCTGCTCATTCCTTACCCTCTAATTTTAATTTGCTTATTTGAAAACTCATCAACTTTATTTCTTCTATTGCACTATCTCTACTATTCGGTAACCCCTACCACTTTTTTTGAGCCATTTTATTTGAATCATCTTGTGTCAATGCCAAGTCTAAAATTTGCATTTTTCATGCATGGCCATAATGGGCCAGCTTTTAGCCTCGGTTACTACCTCCGATAAGAGGTCATCTTCCTCACCATTACAGTTTATTATTTCATTTTCTAAATCTAATTCTATTGCTATTTTTTTTTGCCTCTCTCCCCAAACCCTTCCTCCCTCTCCTCTCCATCTCATTAGCCCCTTTATCCAACCATTCTTTTATTTATAATATTTTTAATTTGCCTTCCTCTCTATCCCCATCTTCCTCCCCTCACCCCAACTCTTTAACTGGCCTACTCCCTTCCTCGGCCCCATATTGCATAAATGCTTCTTCTGCACCACCTCTACCCTAACCTCTTCTACCCTATCTGCCCTATCCGCCTGCCTCATTCTTAGCAATATTTTCCCCCTCTCTCACAATTTTGTTCTGCCTAACCCTTTTCCCCCTCTCTTTACAATACATTCCAAAACTGAATGGCTCAATTTTTTACAATTTAAACTATATTGAGGTAAGTTTTGTACAATTATATCATGCCAATACCCACTTGAATGCCCATTACCCACACACACTCTATTTGGAATAGAAGTAGTAACATCCACCTCCACACACACCATTGCCACACTCGGCTTTGTCATATAGGCAGCAACTTCATCCATTAGCCAAGGCTTAGCCACACACAAAGCAATATGGAATAAGGAGAACTTACAGAATAGATGAAATGAGAGATGAGGGAGAAAAAACCAAACCAGGGCTTGTGCAAATTCTTCATTTGGATTGAACTCAGCCATCCATTTGAACAACCTCATTGGATAGCCCGAGATGCTCCACTACCAGCGTAGCCATAACCAGAGGAATTCTTCTTCCTCCCTATGTTAAATCATCATATGTTTTGCATCATACCACGTAATCCTTACCGAGTCCCGAAGATTCAAAGCTTCGAAAAATGCATATATATCTTTGAATTTGGGGCTCCCATGATAAATTTACGGAGAAGTGTAAGCTTAAATGGGGTAGTACGTTCTCGATATCCTCCATCGAGAAGGAGACTACAAACACCGCCTCTTTCATACAAAAAATTGGGTTTAGTATACCGGATTCATTAATAACAGAGGCAAATAATTTTTTGCTAATATCATAGAGAGATTTTCCATAACTCAAGCATGAGAGCATCAACAATGGAGTTTCTATCTATACGAAACCTACTTTACCTCTCTAGATTTTAGAGACATGCCCTTCTTATTTTTCTTATTCTTCTAAGACTTCTAATTCTTCTAATTCGATGTATTTTTTATTATTCTGCTTATTTTTCTTATTGATATTATTTTTTTCTTCTTATTCTTCTTATTCTTCTTATTCTAATTATTCTTCGAATTCTTTTTATTTTTCATAATCTTCTTATTCTTTTTATTTTTCATTTTCTTTTTTTTCTGCAAATTCTTCTTATTTTTCTTATTCTATTTATTCTTCTTATTTTCTTGTTATACTTATTTCTACATAATCTTATTATTCTTATTATTCTTCTAAATCTTCTAATTCTTCTTCTTCTTCTTCTTCTTCTACTTATTCTAATTATTATTATTATTATTATTATTATTATTATTATTCTTCTTCTTCATCTTATTCTTCAAAGTCTTCTAATTATTTTTATTCTACTTATTCTTATAATTCTTCATATTATTCTTATTCATCATATTATTCTTATTCTTATTATTCTACTTGTTCTTATAATTATCCTTAATCTTCTTATTCTACTTATTCTTCTTATCTTCTTATCTTTTTATTCTTCTTATTCTTGTTATTCTTCTTAAGATAAATATTTCTTTTAAGTCATCTAATTCTTCTTATTCAACTTATTCTAATTATTCTTCATATGCTTCTTATTATTGTTATTATTCATATTATTGTTATTATTCTTATTCTTCATATTCTTCCTATTTTTCTTATTCTTCTAAGTCTTATAAATTTTCAAATTCTGCTAATTCTTTTAATTCTTGTTTTTCATCTTATTCTTCTTATTATGCATATTCTTCTTATTATTCCTTTCTTCAAATTAATCTAATTCTTATTATATTTGTTGTTCTTATTTTTCTTATTTTTCTTTTTATTTTTCTTATTCTTATTATTTTTCTTATTCTTTTTATTCTTTTTATTTTTCTTATTTGTCTTATTCTTCTTAATCTTCATAATCTTCTTATTCTTCTAATTTTTTTATTTTTCTTATTCTTTTTATTCTTCTTATTCTTTTTATTATTCGTATTCTTCTTATTCTTATAAAAGTTCATAGTTCTTATAATTCTTCCCATTTTTATTATTCTTCAACTTCTTCTTATTCTTTTTATTCTTCTTATTCTTCTTATTTATCTTATTCTTTTTATTCTTTGTATTATTCTTATTCTTCTTATTCGTGTTATTCTTCTTAATCATGTTATTCTTGTTATTCATCTTTATTCTTCTTATTCTTCTTATATAATTTTTTCTTCTTATTCTTTTTATTTTTTTTTATTTTTCTTATTCTTCTTATTCTTATTTTTTCTCTTATTGTTCTTATTATTCTTATTATTCTTATTATTCTTATTATTTTTATTCTTCTTAATTTTCTTTTTCTTATTATTATTCTTATTATTTTTCTTTTTCTTCTTTTTTTTTTTATTCTTTTTATTCTTCTTATTTTTTTTATTTTTTTTATTCTTCTTATACTTCTTAATCTTCATATTCTTCATATTCTTTTTATTCTTCTTATTTTTCTTATTATTCTTATTATATTTAATCTTATTATTCTTCTTATTCTTCTACGTATTCTAATTCTTTTTATTCTGCTTATTATAATTATTATTTTTATTATTCTTATTATTTTTATTCTTCATATTCTCATCATTCTTATAAGACTTCTATTTCTTCTTATTCTACTTAATATTATAATTCTTCTTATTCTTTTTAGTCTTATTATTCTATTTATTCTTCTTATTCAATTTTTCTTCTAATTCTTCTAATTCATGTTTTACTTGTTTTCGTCTTTTTTTATTATTCTTCTTACTCTTCTTATTCTTCTTATTCCTCTTATTTTTATTAATCTTCTTAATCTTTTTATTTTTATTATTCTTCATATTCTTCTTGATCTTATTAATATTATTATTCTTCTTCTTCTAATTCTTCTTATTCTTTATCCTTCTTATTCTTCTTATTCTGTTAATTATTATAATTCTTGTAATTCTTCATATTCTTCTTCTTATTCTTCTTATTCTTATTCTTCTTATTCTTATTCTTCTTATTCTTATTCTTATTCTTCTTCTGATTATTATTCTTCTTATTCTACTTATTCTTCTTATTATTCTTATTCTTCTCTTTTTTAAGGTTTATTTTATTATAATAAGCCTCTCTTTTGGCAAAGGAATACCATTTTTATAAACTAAAATCTACCCTTTTCCCTTTTAACCATTTCCAAAAGTAAAAACAAATAACAAGTTAAATACTTCACTATTTCAGTTTCTACATTGGGCCATGCATTATGCTAGATTTTGTTGAATTTCAAGGTTGCAATAATTTATTTTTTTGTCTTTCTCGTGCCCTCCTTTGCTCCTACATTTCCAGAGCTCCTCCTAGATATGCCCTTTAATCATGCTACCTTCCTTAGCAATGCTCCTGCTGAAGTTTGACCAAAAACACTATTACCACATACACTTAACAACTTTCACCCAAAAGACTACTTAATAGACCCACACTTACCTGACCTTTCTACAAGCATAACGAACTTCTTACCCAATAGACTACATTCCCCTTAAACCTTGAAACAGACACTTACTTTCTTAAACCCATACACACAACCAGTAACATCATTCAAACATTTTATAGACACTAACACCCTCAATTTCTACCCAATTCCTCGTACTCCAATCTTCATTCAGTGCTTGGCACCTTGCATACCTCCATTCTTAGCTTGCTCCTGAAGTAAATGAATCTGCAAAAAAAAATAATAATCATTCTTCCATTTTTTATGTTTCATAACCTCCTAACCTTTATGACTGGCACATGCAGCTTGTTAGCTCTACCACAATTATAATGGCAGTTTACAGCAAATAGTTGTGCCTTCTTGACCTCCTTAGTAAAACCTCCAAAACAAATTCCAGCAACTATAAATATATTCCACTACACCCAAAGCCATACCACCCCCACTGTAAGCATAATGACAGTTTGTAGCAAATAGTTGTACCTTCTTGCCCTCCTCAGCAAAACCTGCAAAATTGATTGCCGCAAACAACTGTGCCTTTTTTGTATGCAGTCAATCTCTTAATAGACCTCCCTCAGGACTGGGTGTACTCTTGAATAACTTCTCCCGCATATGTTAATAGCTACAAATAAACAATTTAAAAAAACCAAGAATTAAACATTGTCACTTAGCTTCCACTTATTTCATTCTAATCTTTAATTTTTTAAACTCTAATAAAGGAGAAACTTATTTTATATAAATTTATTAATCCTTTGAATTTATTCGAAATATTAACACTGTCAAATTTCTGTGTTCCTTTCTCTCTACCTTCTTTAGCTAATTTATCAGCCACGGTGTTTGCCACCCTAAAAATGTGTGAGATTTTACCATTTAATTCTTCTTTCAACTTTTAATTTTATTAATGTCATCCTCAAACTTCCATAAATCAAATTTACCTGTCACTAAATCATCTAGCAGGTTCAAATCTACCTGAACTTGAATATTTAAAAAGTTATTTTTTTAACAAATTGTCATTCCTTTGTATAATGCTTTAATTTTGGCATGCAAAGCTGAGGAGGCCATGCACCCCTTTGTGAATGCTTTTATTATAGTTCCCTCATGATTTCTAATCACACCTCCTCTTCCTGCTACTCCCAAATCACTTTTAAAGCTCCCATTAGTGCTTAGAACTAAGCCACCTTGAGGGGGCATATTCAAGCTGATAACTCTTATTGCTGGCATTTTCTTAACACATGTAGAGAGACCCCAAGTTAACTTATTATTCTCATCTTATCCTATTCTACTCAATTTTATAAGATTATAGGCTGATCTTCTTAATCTTCTCTTATTCTTCTTATTTTTCTCTTTTTCTTCTTATTCATATTATTCTTCTTATTAATTTTATTCTTCTTATAGTTCTTATTTTTCTTATTTTTCTTATTCTTATTATTTATGTTATTTTTTTTCAGGTTATTCATTTTATTCTACTTTTCTTAATCTTTTTATTCTTTTTATTCTTTTTATTCTACTTATTTTTCTAATTCTTATCTTTCCTTTTAATGTTCTTATTCTTCATAATCTTTTTATTATTTTTATTTTTCTTATTATTTTTATTCTTATTATTTTTCTTATTATTCTTCTTTTTATTCTTCTTATTTTTCTTATTTTTATTATTCTTCTATTATTCTTATTCTTCTTATTCAAGTTATACATGTTATTATTATTATTCATTTTATTCTTCATATTATTCATATTAGTCAAATTATTAATATTCTTATTATTATTATTATTATTCTTCTTATTTTTCTTATTTTTTTTAATCTTCTTATGCTTCTTATAATTATTATTCTTCTTATTTTTCATATTATTTTTATTCTTTTTATTCTACTTATTTTTTTTATTCTTCTTATTCTTTTTTTTTCATATTCTTCATATTCTTTTTATTTTTCTTATTCTTATTATTCATGTTATTCTTAATATTATTATTCTTCTTGTTATTTTAATTATTTATTCTTTCTTCTTATTTGTATTATTCTTATTATTCTTATTCTTCTTCTTATTATTCTTATTCTACTTATTCTTCTTATTCTTCTTATTCGTCTTATTCTTTTTATTAATCTTATTTTTCTTATAGTTAATATTCATTTTTTATTCCTGTTATTCTTATTTTTTAAATTTTTCTTATTTTTATAATTTTTCTTATTCTTCTTATTTCACTCATTACTCTTATTCTTTTTATTCTTCTCATTATTCTTTTTATTCTTATTCTTATTATTAAGAGTTCTAATTATTATTATTATTATTATACTTATTCTTCTAATTCTTATTATTCTTTTTTTTCCTGTTATTTTTATTATTCTAAATTTTATTTTTATTCTTCTTTATCTTCTTATTCTTCTTATTATTCTTATTCTTCTTATTTTTTTTATTCTTCATGTACTTATTATTCTTATTATACTTATTATTATTCATATTCTTCATATTATTCTTATTCTTCTTATTCTTTTTATTCTTCTTATTCCTCCTTTTATTTTTATCTTTCTAATTATTCTTCATATTCTTCTTATTCTTATTATTCTATTTATTTTTATTCTTCTGCTTTTTTTTCTTATTCTACTTATTATTCTTATTCTTCTTATTCATCTTATTCTACTTATTCATCTTATTCTTCATATTCTTATCATTCTTCTTATTCTTTTTATTTTTCATTTTCTTCTTATTCTTCTTACTATTCTTATTCTTCTTATTGTTAATATTTATTTTTTATTCCTATTGTTCTTATTTTTTTATTTTCCTTATTTTTCTTATTCTTTTTATTCTTCTTTTTTCTCTTATTCTTCTTATTATTCTTATTCTTCATATTCTTATTATTCTTCTTATTTTTAATTTTAATTTTTTATTCGTATTATCTTATTTTTTATATTTTTCTTATGCTTATTATTCTTATTATTCTTCTTATTCTTCTAAATCTTATTATTCTTCTTATTCTTCTTATTCTTCTAAGTCTTATAATTCTTATTATTTTACTTATTATAATTATTCTTTTTATTCTTCTTATTATTCTTATTCTTAATATTCTTTTGATTCTTTTAAGTCTTCTAATTCTTCTGATTTTGGTTAATCTTCAAATTATTTTTAGTATTATTATTTTTCTTCTTATTCTTATTATTCTACTTATTCTTCTTATCTTTGAATTCTTTGTATTCTTTTTATTCTTCTAATTCTTGTTATTCTTCTTAATCTTATTATTCGTCTTATTATTCTCAATCTTTAATTCTTCTAATTCAGCTATTTCTAATTAATCTCTTTAATAATAATAATAATAATAATATTATTATTATTATTATTATTCTTCTTCTTCTTATTTTTATTAATCTTCTAAGTCTTCTAATTCTTCTTATTCTACTAATTCTTCTAATTATTCTTATTCTTCATATTTTTATTATTTTACTTATTATTCTGATTGTTCTTATTTTTCATAATCTTTTTTTTTTATTTTTCTTATTATTCTTATTCTTTCTATTCTTCTTATTATTCTTATTCTTCTCATTATTCTTATTATTCTTATTTTTTTTTATTCTTCTTATTCTTCTTATTCTTCTTATTCTTTTTATTCTTCTTATTCTTCTTATTCTTATTATTCTTCATATTATTCATATTCTGCTTATTCTTCTTATTCTTTTTATTCTTCTTAGTATTCTTATTCTTCTTGTTCTTTATATTTTTATATCCGTCTAATTATTTTATTTCTTCTTAGTCTTATTATTCTTGTTATTCTTATCATTCTTCTTTTTTCTTTTTTCTTCGTCTTATTTTTATTATTCTTCTAATTCTACTAAATCTTATAATTCTTCTTATTCTTCTTATTCTTATTATTCTTCTTATTATTAATATTCTTTTTAATCTTAATATTTTTCTTATTCTTCTACGTCTTCTAATTCTTCTTATTATGCTTATTTTTATTATTATTTTTATTCTTCTTATTATTTTTATTCTTCTTATTCTTTAAAGTCTTTTAATTCTACTTATTCTGCTTATTTTATTATTCTTCATATTATTCTTAAGCATATTATTATTATTATTATTCTATTTATTCTCTTTATTCTTGTTATTCATCTTAATTTTATTATTTTTTTATAATCTTTTAAATCTTCTTATTCTTCTTATTCTAATTATTCTTCTTATGCTTCTTATTATTAGTATTATTCTTATTCTTCTTATTTATTTTATTTTTCTTATTCATTTATGTCTTCTAATTCTTCATTTTCTACTTTTTCATCTAATTCTTCTTATTCTTCTTAATCTTTTTATTCTTATTATTCTACATATTATTCTTATTCTTCTTTTATTCTAATTTTTGTTATACTTGTTTTTCTTTTTTTCTTATTATTCTTCTTACTCTTCTTATTTTTCTTATTCTTCTTAAACTTCTTAATCTTTTTAATCTTTTTATTTTTTTATTCTTTTTATTCTTCTTATTTTCTTATTCTTCTTATTCTTCTTATTCTTCTTATCCTTAATATTCTTTTTATTTTTGTGGTTCTTCATATTCTTCATATTTTTCTTATTCTTATAATTAGTATAATTATTCTTATTCTTCTTCTTGTTATTCTTCTTATTTTACATATTCTTTTTATTCTTCTTATTCTTCTTATTCCTATCTATATATTTCTACCAGCTTTTAATTAGCCCTTTGCAAAGAGCAAAAGAGATTGTAAGGAATAAAACTAAAACTTTGCCCATGTATAGCTTGATTTTGAGAAGTTAGGTACCACATAAAATTAAAATATTTATGTGGAGGATTATGTTGAATGTTATTCTAGTAGATGAGAATATCCAAGTAAAATGTATAAGTTTTGAATTCCTATCTATCTGTATATCTTACTATACTAATTCTTAATAGTTTATCAAAGACAGATAGAGAGGAATTTACCTTCAGCATTTAACATCCATTTCCACCTACTTTTAAATTCCTAAAAATATCCATTTTCTTGACGTTGTCATATCTTTTTTAATTATATTCTAGTATCTTTGAAAAAAACCATTATTCCATCCATTTGGCCCTGATGTGCTATCCTTATTAATACTAAAAATTGCTTCCATTATTTCCTCTTCTTCTAGGAATTCTATTAATTTACTATTTTCTTCCATTGTAACTTTGCTTTTCATCACCCATATTAAAGTATTATCTCTATGGGCTGAATTCTCAAAAAGTAGTTTTTTAAAATATTCTTCTAGTTCTAATTTTATGAGTTCTTCATTTTCTACCCACTTTCTTTCTATATTTCTAATACCCTTAATCCTTTGCTTTTGGTTTTTGATTTTTACCATCGAGTGGAAAGACTTCGTATTTTTTCTCATTCCTTAAGCCACTTAATTTTGGCTATTTGCTTCCAGAACACCTCTTCCATTATGTAGTCTAAGTTTCAATTCTACATTTGCTTTATTCAGTTTTTGCCTAGCGGGCTCTTTTTTATCATGCTCATATGCCATATCTAGCACTTCCACTTTCTTTTTAGCTTCTAAAATTTTTTATTAATATTGCCAAAGCAATTTTTTTTCCATGCTTTTAAGTAGTCTTTTAACATTCTCATCTTAATAGCTAGCACTCGTAGTGGATTAGGTTCCACTAGGTCTGACCATGAATTCATCTCTACTTTATCAAAATTAGCATACAAACCCCACATATTTTGAAATTTAAAATGATTACCTCTTTTTAACTTTTTTTTCAAAGATTATAAGCAATAGGCCGTGGTCAGAGCAGGTTTTATTAAGATGTCTCACTCGTATAGAATTCACACAATTAAGCCATTTTTCATTATATAATACCATATCCAATTTAGCCCATATCGCGTCTCTTCTCCTCCAGTTATTACACCATGTATATTTCATGCCCAATGAATCTGCTTCCATCAGATTTGCATTGGCTATGGCTTTGTTAAATTGAGCCATTGCCCCTGAATTCAGGACTTTTCCTCCTTACTTTTCATTCATACTTTTTATTACATTGAAGTCTCCTTCAATTATCCATGGTATATCTTTTTTTACTATCTCTTCCATTTCTTTTCATAATTCAATCCTACCTTCTTTTGCATGTTTGGCATGGACCACCATGATCACTGCCTCTGATGCCCTTCCTATTCTAAAATAAATTATTTGTTCTTTATTTTTTAATATAACTAAAACTATATGTTTTCTCCACAAAATCCATAGTTTACAATTCAAATTTGCAAATGAATATTCAATACACATTATATTTCTATATTTTTCTAACTGATTTATATTTGTCATTGGTTCCATGATTATTACTATATTGATTTTATAAATTTTAATTAATTTATTAAGCCTATTTCTTGTCGGAGTATTTTCTATTCCTCTCACATCCCAATATAAGTAACTATCCATTAGATGTTGTTTTTGCTTGTGCTTTAGTTACACATTTTGAAGAATATCTCATGTTTAAGCATTTTTTTTGTGTTTCTAGTTGCCTTACTATAGTTATTCTCCATTATCTCATTTTGTTTATGCTTTTCTTTTTGTATCTTCTCAAGCTGTATTGCCATCAACTTGATTTCCTTTATTGCCTCTTCCATAGTCCGATGCCTCATTTTTTTAGCCTCCAATGCCAAGTCATCTTTTTGGTAGCCACTTACACGCCTCCAACTCTCCCTATTTCTATTGAATATAGTGCAGCTCTTGAAATCAAGCTCCTCCTCAGTAAAATCTAGTTATTCATCATTTTCAATCCAGCTTTGCTACTCCCTTTGTAGATTCTTTAAGAAGGTTTTTGCCTCCCTCTTGTTTCTACTTACTAAAACCTCAATCTTTTTATTTTCCATTCCACTTTTTATATTTTCAGGAATAAGCTAGTTTATAAGAGCATTTTCTTATTCTGTCATTCCCTAATTCTTATATGTGTTGAAAATTTTTTTATTATGCTTTTCCTATTTCTGCTTTCTTCCATTCTGCCTATACCCTATTCTTCTTTACAGCTATTTTCCATGACTGTTTGTATATTGGCAGCATGTTCATTATTTATTCTACCATGGTTTGATTATTTTACTATTGCCCATTCCTCATTTTTCCCCTTACTGTCTCCTAATTACTTCTCCCTGCATCATATTTTATCCCTTATGCCACTATCAACTGCCTCTTCCTCCTCTATACAAACATCTTTAAAATCTCCTTCCTTGATAGATGTGTTTGTGTATTTTACCATTGCTCTCTTACTATCCTGTACCATCCAAACCCATGTAATTTTCCCTTACTCTATGCCATATTTTTTTCTTTTCTCTTCTACCCATTGCAGCTATGCATTCATCCTGTCCATGGCGAATTTTTTTTACATTTTAAAAAATATTGAAGAATAAATTTAGGCTCTACAGGTTTTCAAACCATTGGTTTTCATTAATGATGATCAAATATCTATGTGGAGGCTGTGAAAGAAGATTAAACTCCACACAGACCCTTGCATTACTTGACCTAGCCATTATGCCTCTTGCCTCATCTCTCATTATAGGTTTTCCAAAAGATTTGCTAAAAAGAAGAAAGGATTCTTTATAAAAAATGAAAAAGAAGGATTGGGAGGTTAAACGATAACGTGGCAATCAGGGCCTTCTCCTTCAGGTTGAAATATGTCATCCATTTAAGCATTCTCATAGGAAACCTTTCAATAATGCACTGTTGACTCATCTAGAACCTTTGAAAATCCTCAATTTCTACACATTGTAGAATAGTATGCTTGGAATCGTATTCCCCCATTTTTATCATGCCTTTTAGCTTCAAGGTCACAATAAAATCATATAAGTCCTTTGCAAAGGGACTTCCATTCGAAAACTTTCTTATTAGAGTGCAATTGAATGGCTCGGCAAATAATTTGAGCTCTGCCAAAGGAATGAAGAGGATTTCTCTTCATTTTTGTTTCAGAACCTTGGATGTAAACTTACGTGTTCTTGAAATAAACTAGCAAAAGACTTCGTATAGAATAAAGAGTTATTTTGCTCCATTTTGGCTAAAATTAGCTTTTTTCTTGCACAAATTGAAGATTTATCTATTTAAAACCCAATACTTTCTCTCTCTAGTTCTTAGAGCTGCAGGTTTTTTAGAAAAAAGTTTGTTTTATTATTCTTCATATTCTTTTTTTTCTTTCTATTCTTCTTATTCATCTTATTATTTTTATTATTCTTATTATTTTCATTATTTGTATTCTTCTTATTATTCTTATTCTTTTTATTCTTCTTATTATTATTTTTCTTCTTATACTTTTTATGTTTTTTATGCTTTTTATTATTCTTATTCTTCTTATAATTTTTATTCTTCTTATTTTTCTTATTCTTCTTATTCTTCTTTTCTTATTATTCTTCTTATTTTTCTTATTCTACTTATTCTTCTTATTTTTTTATTTTTAATATTCTTATTATTCTTCTTATTCTTCTTATTCTTCTTATTCTTCTTTTTCTTCTTTTTCTTCTTTTTCTTATTATCCTTCTTATCCTTCTTATTCTTCTTATTCTTCTTGTTTTTCTTAGTCATAATATTCTTCTTATTCATTTTTTTTCCTTATCTTCTTATACTTCTTATTCTTATAATTCTACTTATTCTTATTCTTTTTTTTTCTTTTTATTCTTAATATTTTTCTTATTTTTCTTATTTTTCTTATTTTTATGATTATTCTTATTCTTCTTATTTTCTTATTCTTATTATAATTCTTATTCTTCTTATCCTTCTTATTTTTCTTAGTCATATTATTCTTATTATTTTTATTCTTATTATTCTTTTTATTTTTTCTTATCTTCTTATTCTTATTATTCTACTTATTATTATTATTATTATACTTTTTATTCTTCTTATTCTTTTTTTATTCTTAATATTTTTATTATTTTTCTTAATTTTTTGATTATTCTTATTCTTATTATTATTTTATTCTTTTTATACTTCTTATTTTTCTTATTCTTCTAATTTTTATTAATTTTTTATTCTTTTAATTCTTCTTATTTTTTATATTCTTCTTGTTTTTCTTATTTTATTTATACTTATAATTCCTCATATTGTTCTTATTCTTCTTATTCTTGTTTTTTTTTATTCTTCATAATCTTCTTATTCTTCTTATTCTTCTTTATTCTTTTTA
This sequence comes from Sapria himalayana, assembly GCA_029783825.1. NCBI lineage: Eukaryota > Viridiplantae > Streptophyta > Magnoliopsida > Malpighiales > Rafflesiaceae > Sapria > Sapria himalayana. The sequence continues at coordinate 264 of JAREIK010010553.1, read as the reverse complement.
ATCTTATTATTCACTTATTCTTATTATTCTTCTAATTATTCTTAAACTTTTTATTCTTCTTATAATATACATATTATTCTTATCCTTTTTATTCTTCTTATTCATCATATTCTCTGTATTCTATGTATTATTCCTATTCTTATAATTTTTATTATTCTACGTATTCATATAATTCTTTTTATTCTTATTATTCTTATTATTATTATTTTTCTTATTCTTTCTATTCTTCTTATTCTTCTTATTCTACTTATTCTTCTTATTCTT
>JAREIK010010552.1:1085000-1111884 GCA_029783825.1 Sapria himalayana | reverse complement strand
TGTATTGCAAAATACGAAAAAGTTTTTATCTCCCTCATATCTTGTGACATTTTTTAAAAATAAGGGATCAACTTCTTCCTTTGTTTTCTTTTCTTTTGTATTCAACAATTATGGAATGGTCAAAATGAGAATATACATTTTGTCACATTTATGAATAATGAATTTCTCCAACATACATTTGGTCCACCATGCACCTCTAGCTGCAAAATAAAATAGAACATAACAATATATGTAATAAAAAATAAAATAAAATCAGTAGTTTTAAATAAATAAAATGACATGCACAAATGATTTAGTTTAAAAAAACCATTTTCATCAATGAGCAAACCATGGTCATTTCTTGTTAAGTTGAAATTTCAATTTTTTTTGAAGTAATTTTTTTTGGTGCATCTGCATCTAGACACTCATGTTCTAGTTTCGAGTGAGTGGTTGAGACTAGGAAGAGTTTGGATGAAATACAACAATAATCAAACCATTGCCTCATTAAGAATTGCATACTCTAATTTTCAATGACAATAAGTGATATTTTAAAATCTGACCATAATTCCTCAAAAAATAATTTATTTTTGAATAAGGCAATGGGTTAATTCTTTAGGCATTATCGAATAAATAATGTTTTTCTTTGGAATGAGGTGTCAAACAAGTAATCAAAAAGAAATTTAAAGACGTAGCATCGATATATAACCTAGCTTAAAATATTTTATCATGATTATTTGATAAACCAACAAAACTTATCTTTTCTATTTTAAGTGGTTCTACATGTGAAACATTATATGCTTCTAATTATTTTTGTCATATACTTGATTGAATATTGTTATAGTACATTGCATAAAGTAAGTAGATTGTTGTTTTTATGAATCTATTTGAGATTTTGGAATTAGTTGGTTGGGTCTGCACAAGTTGGATAGGTTGAGTTTATTTGTTTTTATTTGTATTTTTTTGAAGACATGGAGCATAGTAGACGAAGTATATAGAATAAAATATCATCTGCTGCTTAAAAAATATTAAAAAACCTTTAAAACTTTATGAAAACTACAACAACATTCATGTTCACAAGATGGAACGAATGATGCACTCTTAGATGGAAAAGTGTCCTCATCTGGTCCTTAAATAAATAGATCTTCACGGGTGATAAATTGCCACTATGCATGAAAAAAAGTAAAGATAAATGGTGTGGACATTTTTTCAGGGTATGCATTTCTGTCACTTCTATTTTTTTTTTGTTCTGAGTTCCATAAGCTAAAACACAAAGTTTCTCTCTCTCTCTCTCTCTCTCTCTCTCTCCTTACACTAGTTTGAATATTATAAAATATTTATTTATATGATTGTGTTTAAATTACAACGTGTGTGTTCATATATGTGTTGCTGTGTGATTTATTTTTTGTGTTATGTGTGCAAATTATTATATAATCACAACTTATTTATAATTCAATATGTGTAGAGGTGTCAAACGAGCCGGGCATCCCGAGCATTGCCTGGTCCAGTAGTGCATGGCCTAGCATGACACAATCTAGAATCGTGCCTGGCCTAACGATTCGGTCACCCAGGTGATTATGTTTTATTTAAAAAAATCGACCACCCCATCATGAGGTGGTCCATTTTTTTTAAATATGGCCACATGGCCAAGTTTAATTGGTCAACCATGTACCATTTTTTATGCAATGCATGGTCAGCACGACCATGCCCATCGTGATGTGATGAGCCAGTAGAACATGCACCATGCCATGCCTAGCATGACACAAGATTTTAACCGTGTCGTGCATGGCCCGACTTGGCTAAGAAAAACTGGGTTGTACCGGTATGACGCATCCTATTTGACACCTCTAAGTATGCGCAATATAAATGTTGCTACATTTTCAATTCTATTTGATTGCATTATTTTCTATCCTTTTTGGGGTGAGACATACTAGCACAAGTCTTCAAGAAATTAAATTTTATTAATGATAAAGAATTGATGAATATATCAATGATATTTCTGTCAGCATGTATTTTTTCAAATATACCTAACTTTTCATATAATACATATCATTTTAAATAGTGTACACATCAATATGTTTTCATATGGTGTGAGAAGTTGAATTTTTGGATGGAAGCATTAAACAATGACTATCGCACCATATAGTTTTTCTATTATCACCCATCCAAGTTGGAAAGAAATATTTATTTCATAAAGTTCTTTTGTAAACTTCACTTGCTACAATGAATTAAACCTTGGTGCTAGATAGTTCTATTTACTTTTGTAGCTTAGATTGCAAAAATATTATTCACTTCCTAAGGTTATTACATAACTCTAGCTATATTTATATAAATCCAAATCTTTAGACATATCAAAATTAGTATATCTGGGAGGCAAAAAATTTTGTCCACCCAAGCACAAAGATATCATAAATATTTTTGGTAGATGCCTCTGGATAGATTTCACTATACCTAGTGATATCTACTCATGTTTGAGTGAAAACAAATAATAACAATGATAGCATGTGCTATAACTAGTTTAATATAGATCATAGAATATATAAGAGTTTGACAAGCAAGGCAAAGAATATATGAACTTTATTTCCTCATTAATCTTGAAAATCAGTTCAATACTTTCTTAAAATATTTTGCTAAGTATCGACTTTGTTATAATGTATAATTTCTAGGATTGTGGAAAGTACAAAAACCTCATTGGGTAGAGGTCTTTTGTCCAACCAATCTCACAAGTATACGAATTATATAATAATAAAGTAGACTTTTTGTCTAGATATTGATATCACAGATTGTATAGGCAGTTCAATCTACCAACTATCAGTCAACTATTACTCTAGTTGAAGGGATAGTACTAGATTTTATGTAAGATTCTTAAATTCTAGGGGTGAAATATTTTATTATGCATGATGTCTTATCTGAATAGTATGGATAATATTAAGATTACTTAAATGATGAAGATAAGAATATATTTGGAAATAACCTAGTATCTTATTGGCATACAAGATAATTATCAACTTGTGAGCCCTCCCCAATGATCTCCTCATAGATGTTTCCTACTATGTATTTTTCACTAAAATAATAAATCATCCATACTCTAGGGTCATTCACAAGTTCATATTTTTTAGGCAACGTTGTCAATCACACTCGATGGTTAATTATTATGTGTTTCTTATTCTCTGAATACACATGTCGTATAGACATAAACTATTTAGTTGAAAAATAATTTATACTTTTGGCTTCATAAGTACTATATGCACACAATTAATATGTTATTTCCTTTAAATTACAATGGTGATACATATGATAGAAAGGAACTTGCAGGACTATCACCACCTTATAGTCACATTTAATTATATGTGTCTTGTGACTTACCTATTATCATCTATCATGATAACACATGACTTCTACACTAAAGGTGAAACCCTAAAAATATTCTATAGAACACACATATCAAATGAGGATAAGCTCTTCTAAATCATACATAAGATATTAACTTATAAAAACTTTCATGCTTTCTATTTCATAAAGATCATACTCACATTATTAGCATACTTTAACATCAGGTTTTGATATATAAGTTTTTTTAGTCAATCACAATAAGAAGGGTTATCACTTTCTTCCTACCTTAAGACACAAGTATGCTTTATAGTTTACCTATCACCAACCTCTATGATAGCACACCTAAACTCACCTATAGTTATATTCTAATTTCAGTTCTGCATATTATCACATCCATCAACAACTAAATCACAATAAAATCTAAATATTAAATTTATTCATAAAGCATATATTATATATAATTAAAATATAATAACTCAAGACCTCAATTTAGCCTAATATTTTAAAGAAATTTAAATGAGATAATTGGAAATGCATCTCATGGAATTTTATGTTCTCAATAATAGCCTTCAAGAATGTCTAAGAATCAAACCCTAAATCTACAATACTCTATAATATACTTCAGATGTGTTCCCAGGGTAGGTCAAAATTCACACCCCCTTAAGGTATATGCTTGTGCCTTGTGTCACTCATTTTCTTGTGAATAATTCTCTTTTCTCATACCCTAAAAAATTTGCTTAATTCTAACTTTTCTCTTTCATACTCAAATGGTTGGGTGCAAACTTTAAGTCAAAATTTGTGACATTTTGGGAATGAGCCATGACTTTGACCTCTTTCTAACTTTATAATATTATGATGTTGGGACTAGCTGCAACCGCATATTTCTTCTCTATATTATAATTCATAGCACTAAGAATGAGTTGCAGATTTGGTTCTCTCTTGAATTAGATGTCCGTGGTGCTGGTAATGATTGTGTTTGCATATTTTATCTTTGAAATACATCTTTACTAATTTTTCATCATAATCTATTAAAAATCACAATTTAGTGAAATTGTTCATTTTTAAATCTTTTTTTCTATGCACACACATCAATAATAATTATCAAAATACTTAGTTTTATTTGGTATTTAGCATACCATACAAAACATACTAAAGTGATTGCTTATTCCCAAGTACTTACTCTCCTTGCATTTCATCTGTCCTCCATATAAGTATTTAATGTAATAATGATTGAGTATCATAGTGTATTTATATAGTATGGCTACTTTTTTTGTGGATATATAAATGTGTCATAGCAGGTTTTAAATTCAACAACTAATTTTTTTGGTGTAAAAGAAGTTATGTGATGGGTGTATTTATTTCATCACACCATGTAATAAAACAAATTTATGGGTTACTTCTTATATATCACTATTTTTAACATTTATAGCTAGTCCATCAAAGAGTAGTTATCTCTGATCTTTGATGTCCATGCTAGTTTCATCATATAATCTTTCACATTCTCTTTTCTTCACAAGCTTTCTTTTAATATTGAATATTATTTTATTTTTTCTCTATAAGAGCTTCATTCTTTTTTTCTTCTTCTCAAGATATCATGATTTTATGGATCATAATGACTTTATTTTTATTGGATGTCACTACTTTAAAGATTATCATGACTTTTAGTTGAGCTGTACTTTGAATTTTTTCCTTGGAACTCCGAAGTTGCAATGCTGAGCTTTGCCATGGTCTTTTATGTTTGGTTGTATCTTAAGCTTTTTCTTTCTGGAACTCCAAAACCAAATTGATATGGCTTGCTACAGCTTCTTTCTTTACTTTTTGTATCTAAAGTCATGGCATTGGTCAAATCCATGACTTTCGTTGCTGCTTTCATTTATTCTTCTACTTCTTTTGGATCTTCCAAATTATTGATAAAGTCGTATCTTCTTCTATCATTTCATCAAGTATCAGCTAGGATTCTACCTTTACTTTTTCTATCAATATTTTTTCAAATCCTCTATATAATTTTCTCCTTGCAACTTTGAAAAAAAAATTGGGCATTTCACTTTCTTTTTCCATCTCTTCAGAGCAATCCTCCATTTGTTTTCACCAAGTTTACTTTTTAGTACTTCATTTGTAGTTGATTTCACTACTTTTCATTAGAACCCATCACAAATAATTTTTTGTGAAATATACATCAATTAAGCTTAGTTCTTATACGAACAGTTCATGAAACAAGACAAAAATAGCCAATAAAAATGAGTAGTTTGAGTTCTACTATTGACTCATGATTATTCTAAATGAAAAGATTGTTTGTCTTACTTTCCATTTATACACAAGGCTGATGGTTTCTACATTTCATCAGTAATTTTGATAATATTGCCACTTAATAATTTTTGTTTGATACTTTTTTTGTTCCTAACCTTTCATTAAACCTTATTTACATTGGGCAATTATGTTATCTTGGACATGAGTTACATTTTTTTCTTTCATGTGATGGTCCACAGTATATTATCACCAAGACAATACTTCATCCCAAAGTGAAGGTTATTCACAATCTTATACCTTTTGGGTAACTTCATCAATTTCCCTTACTAATTGCTCTATATACACACTCTTATTCACTAACATCATTGTCTTAAGACTAATGATATGTATGATTTATAAGTATTTATCATTTTGGCTTCATAAGTATCATACTCACATAATTAATATACATTACCTTCAAGTTTAACTATCACATATAAGTGAAATGAACCCACAAGGGTTGTCACTACCTTGTGAGTCACAAATTCATGCATGTCACAAGAATAACATGTCATCCTCCTCCTCGGCGATGATGAGACTCTCACACTAAAAGTGAACTCATATGGAAAATATTTTATATAATATGCATCTCAATCGAGAGCTAGTCTTTCTAAGATGTGTATAATAGATTGACATATAAAAGTATTTACACTTTTTGTTTTATAAGTATCATACTCATGATAGTTAATTACCCAAACTTCAAGTTTGATGTATAGGTTCATCTCATGCATTATAATTGAAAGGTATGTCACCACCTTCCTATAGATGCAAAAGTCAGTCATATGACTTACCTATCACCATCTATCATAATACCTCTCACAAACCTACCATTAATTGAAACCATAATTTGAGTTATATTTAATCACCATCCATCATTAACCATAAATATAAAATACAAGCAAACCAATATTATATCAATCATTCCAAACCATTACATCACATAATCCAAATAAAACAAACACTAAACCATATTGATTTAATACAAATTTTAGATTTATCCATGTAGGAGGTTTGAAAGCATGCTCTCCAACTATAAAGATTTGTATTATCATACATCTTTTTCTTATATGTAACTCAATGGGAGTGAAAAATTTGCTCCTAGGATTTGTAGTTGCTGAGGATTTTGCTTATTTCATGAGGAGAAATGAGAAGAAGAAAGAGATTTTTTGAAAATTTTATAATTTCCCTTCTAGTCAGCCAGCCTTGCATTATTTTACGTAAGAAGTGATAACTTTTCAATGAAAGTTATGACTTTGGCCTTCATCTCTAAATTTGAGGTCATGACGCTAAATCATGGCCATTACTTTGTTGACATTCTGATCTTTCTAGAATACACTATCACAGCATTGCAATAACCATGAATAGGGTTTAATCTAACTATAATATATGTTGTAGCACTTTGAAATGGTCATAGCTTATTATTTTCATTATTTGTAGTGCATAGATGGTTGAGGTATTATGAAGTGGCCACATAGGTTGCAATGGCTTCCAAAATTGTTTTATGGCTATGGTACTCTGTGGAGGCCAAGGCACTAGCCCTTAATCTATCATGATGGTTGTGATGCTATAAAGTTACCATAGCATTGCACTAAGTTTGTACATACAAGTCATAGCTATGCCTTATTTTGAGAATTAGAGTCACTTTCTTAGAATTAGTTATACTTTAGTAATACTCAGTAATATTTAGTGGCTCAAAGTCGTGGTTTTGAATAATAAGCATGTCATTGGCCTGAGTACTTGTGCCCTAGAGTTTTTTATAGCTTAAAAGTCAAGTTTTATAATAACATTGTGGCTCAAACCTTAGAATACCAAGCCTTGCAAAGATAAATTCTTGGCCTTATGATATGAGTCATGACATTGAGTACTTTTTGGTACTTGGTTGCTATGATGGAGAATTAATATCATAGCTATTAAAATTTTATGACCTAGGTATGATTGCTACTCCATGGTAACAATGCAACCATTAAGAAAGTATCTCATAAAGGAAAGATTGTGCTAATGAGAGGGCAATGTCATTACATACAAAATTTTTCTATGATATTTAGATAGAGTTTCGGCCAAAATGGATGCCAAAACTACCAAGAACATATAGACTTCTCTCCTATTCTAACCACTTCTTAAAAAACATCAATTTAAAAACTATTCATTAAAGTTCTTCAAAATACCTAAAATTTTGAAATCAACACAAATAAATCTCATTTCCACCCAACACATATTTCTCACCACTAAAAATATGCTAGAATATTTGATAAATTAACATTGAACAAAATCCCATACTAAAATGATTGCTTTTCCCTGAGCAAAAACTTCCCTCATAAGAAAAATAAACAAATAGAAACATAATAAATTCCTCTGACTAGGTTTGAGTGAGTGGGGTCTAATATTAGTGGAGAAACTTCAAGTAGATTTTTCTACAATAATATTTGTGTTTGAGTTCAACGACTATACTTGTGGTTTATTAGAGATTTACATTTATTTATGTGGTGGATATGAATATTTATTACATTACACATGCAGAAAAAAATTTATTAAGCTACCTCTCAAACAACGCTACTTTTAATATCCATACCAGACCTTCAAAATTTTCTCTCATCAATCATGAATATAGTAGTCCAAACATCTTTTCATTATATGCTTTCAGCCTTTTTTTATATCTTTCCTTCAAACTTTGTTTTGTTACACCCATTTGTAATGTTTATTTTTAGTTGAAGCTACAAAATTTATTAAATTATATTTTGCACCTTTTACTTATATGTTCCATTCTTCATTTTTTTTCTGAATACCCAAAGTCATGTAATGAGTACTTGCATAGCTTTGCCTTTAAGTTTATCTTTTTTTTCTTTTGTAGTTTCAAAGTCACAACATTGTGAATAGCCATAACTTGGTCTTGTACCTTTTCCTTGTCCTTATATTTATGTAACTTCAAAGTTCCGACACTTTGTAAAGCCATGAATTTGTCTTTATGCTTATATATATTGATTCATTTTGTAACAACAAAGTCATGGTGCAATACAAAGCTATAGTTTTTTTTTAAGTTCTCTTTGGTCATTTTCATTATGTTGCACTAAAATTGTGGTGCAAGTCATAACTACAACTTTATCATCTATTCCAAAGTCATGGAAATCTGCATAACCAAAGATTTGTGGTTTGATTTTTTCTTCCATAAAATTATCTCAACCTTGTCTTTTTCTTCCTTGGAGTTGTTATCATAAGGCTCCTCATAGATTAAAATTTTGAAGAATATCATGACCTCATAGCAATCACCTTCTTCGATATCATTGTTTTTACCACTTAAATATACTTCTACGACTTTTGCTTTTTTAGTGCTATCATAATTCCAAATTTGTTTCTCTATCTCTTTCACTACATCACACTTGCAATTCATTAGTTCATCCTTCATTTCATAGACTTTGTTTCATCGATAACTCTAAAGTTATTTCACTCCATATTTCATCTTCATTTGACCAACAACCTTCAATAAATTATTTCCACTGAAAATCTACTATTTATTACATGGTAGTATGAAGTAGATTATCAATGATCTATCACCTTATTTCATATACATCTAGATCTCATAAGCCATTATAAAAATTAAACTTTACATGTTCCTACTCGATATGAATAGTAAACTTTCCTTTTTGACATTAATGAAGCCTTGTCCTATGTCCAAAAATAGACCTTTCAGATTAACAGTATGCGTTGATCTTCTTCTATATCTAAAACTAAAAAATCTAGTAGAAAAATAAATATATCAACCTTAACCAAAACATCTTCAATTATTTCATCAGATCGCTTGATTATATGATTCGTCATTTGTAGTGAGAAAGAAGTTGAATTAATTTTATTAAGATTTAATCTTTACACAATGAAAAGGGCCATCAAGTTGACCCTTGATCTCAAATCACACGTCTCATGAAATGTATGCACTTCTATAGTGCAAGGTATAGAGAAATTTATAAGATCTTTTAATTTCCTTAGTAGTTTTTATTGAATAAATACTAAACTTCTCGGTCATGTTCACTATTTGTATGTCTCTAACTTTTTCTTACTACTCAAAATATTCTTTATAAAATTAAAAATTTAGCATTTTGGCTAAAGCTTCGACAAATTATATATTCACTTATAATTTCCAATATATATTTATAACTTTTTCAAAATGTTCATCCAATTTATATTTCCTTAATCATTGTGGAAATATAAGAATCATCAAAAACATATCCTTAGCTTCATTTTAATTCATTTCTCTCTCTCAATGGTTTTGGGTAAGCCTCACTTGTTCATCGAATTCTTCATTTCTCTTTTTTCTCCTCTTCAAATGAAACATAGTTTTTCCCTTTTTTTTTGGAGTCATGGCTTTGATATGTGTCATGACTTCATAGTTATCATTTCTCCCAACTTTTTTAGTTTGGGCCATAGTTCTTGAAAACTTTTAATTTGAACCATGACTTTTGAGAGATTCACATATTTTTTTTACCCTCAAAAATTATGGAATCCTCTTGTTCAAAGTCATATTATACCTTTGGAATCATGACTCATGGAAAAGTAATGCTGTTTTCATTCCCAAAAGGACTAGAATTTTTCTTTCCCAACTACCTTTGTAATTGGAATGGCTGTCACCACCTTTCTTTTGGAATTATTCTCATACTTATCTATTACTATTCACCATAACAACCTCTCACAAATTAATAATTAGTTAAAATCCTAATTTGAGTTCTATTTAATCATCATTCATTAATATCAATAAACTTAAAATATAAGCAACCAATTTTGTATCAATCATTTTAAATCATTACATCACATAATTAAAATAATACAAACTCTAAACCACACAAATTTAATACAAATTCCTAGATCTATCCCTAGAGGAAGAAGGTTTGAGAGCCATGCCCACCAATTCTAAAAATTAATATTGGTCATGCATACCTTGCTTGCTTGTGGAGCCCCTAGGGAGTGATACATTTTCTTCTATGATTTAGTTTCCATGACATTAGTTTGTTTCATGAGAGAAAATGAGAAGAAGAAAGAGATTTTCTGAAAATTTTTTAATTTCCACTTGTATAATAGCTAAGTTTTGCATTGTTCTAAGTAAGAAGTCATGACTTTTCAATGGAAGTCATGACTTCAGGCTTCATCTCTTTAACTTGAGATCATGACTCTAGAATATGGTTGTAACTTTGTTTGACATCTCGATCATTCTATAATACATTGTTATGATACTAATAATAAAAACTACTTGGGCTTAATCTCTATATAACAAGAAATCATAGTGTTGTGAAATAGTTGTTGTTTCATTCCTTCATCATTAGTAGTCCATAGATGGTTATAGTGATGTTAAATAATTGTGAACATTATGATGACTTCCAATATTATTTTATGGCCATGATGCTATGTAGAGAACAAGCATTAGTTATTCATCCATCTTAAAAAATATATGGCTATAGTGTTGTGAAGTTATTGTTGCACTTGCACTGAGCTTGTAGATACAAGTCATAGTTATGTCTTTCTTTGATGACAAGAGTCGTAGCCTTAGAATTAGTTATACTTGACTAATGTCCTCTATAATATTTAGTGGCTCAAAAGTTGTGGCTTAAAATAATCTTTATGGCTTTGACCTGAGTACTTGTGGCTCTTTTTTTTAGCTCAAAAGTCATAGTTTTATAACAATGTCATAATACTAACATGAAACTACCAAGCTATATAAAGATAAAGTCACATCCTTATAAAATTAGTCATAACATTGAGCACCAGTGAGGTATTAATAAATGTTGCCATAACAATTTTATGAGCTAGGTATAATTATGAATTCATTATAATATCATATCCATTGAGAAAGTATCACGCAAAATAAATATTATATTAATAAATGAGTAGGGTCGTAATATACAAGATTTTTCCATTACTATTTAGATAGAGTTTTGGCCAAGAATGAATACTGAAACTATTAAAACTTATAGACTCATTTCTTATGCTAAATACCTCAAAAAAATTCAGCAATTTCATAACTATTCATCAAAGTTCTTTAAAACACTAAAAAATATGAATTCAATAAAAATCAACTTAATCTGTATACATACACACAATTCTTAACTACTAAAATATACTACAATATTTGATAATTTAAATATCGAATAGACATATCCTTGAGAGTTGGGACCAGAAATAAAGTTGGAAATGTTAAACTTGGTATTTCAGCTTTGGTTATGTTTCTTTTTCTAAATTATAGTCTTCATTTTCTAGTGGTCTTCTTGGAAATGTTAAACTTGGAAATTTTGATTATGCCTCTTGTGAGATGGAAATATAATGTTCCTTTTAATAACATAAATTATATTTCTTATTCTATCTTTAATCTTGTGCATACTAGTGCTTGAAAACCATCTCTAATAGCCATTGTGAAAGGTGCCACATATTTTGTAATTTAGTTGATGATTATTCTAGATTTACCTGGATATATTTCAAAAAGTATTCAGAATTAATTTTGTGCCATTAAAACATATGGAAAAAGTATTGACAATGTTAAATTCATGAAAGGTGCAACAAATTTTTTTCTACCTTTGTTGCTCTTGTTAAAACTCAATTTTCATGTAATATCGAAACTCTTGGAAAAATAATCCCATGGAATACAAAGAATCTAAATTTTTCAATCCTTTTACCCACAACAACACAAATTTTTATCATTCTTCTCCTATTACCTTTCAAAAAAAAAAAGGATGCGTGACTTTTGATTTCTACATCTTGTTGTTATCTTGAAGGATTTTGGTGTGAAGTAGCTTTATTCATTGCATATACAATCAGTTATTGTTAATGCATAATCATTAGTAATCATTCTTATTATTAACATTTGTATGGTAAAATGTCTAGTTAGAATTTTTTTTTTGTATTTTTGGGTCTACATATTTTTTTTAGCTTCATGAATGATCAAAAGTTGAACCTCATTATTGAATATGTTGTTTTTAGGTTATCATATTGAACATAAAAAATATATATATTGGGATCTTGTCTCTAAACATCTTCATATCTCTCAACATGTTACTTTTTTGGAACAAAAGATATATTACAATCTTTGTGACTCACTTATCTGATAAGAATTCGCATTTCTTCACTAATGCGTCATTGAGTTACTGTCTGATGAATCATCTAGCATTGTCGATAAACTCCCCTCAATCTCCTGACAATTTGTTTTTGATTAGGAGGGTTACCCGACAAATAAAGATGTACCACTACTTACTATTACTTTTTAAGAGATTCACTTATCTCTAGGCACAATAAAAAACAAGCAATATTTTATCATTTGAGTGCAAAAATAGAGTATAGAGCACTTGTTGACACTAATTTTCAACTTCTCTAGTTATGATGGTTTTTGGAAAATATGGGGATTTTTAACTCAATTGATTCAAATATCTATTATGACATTAAAAGAAACATTCAGATTGCTCATCCCATATTCATGTCTTTAAAGAACCTACAAAATATATTGAGATTAATTGCCACTTTTTTCATTGTCATCTTGTCAATGGCATCCTTCATCTCACTTCAATAGTTTCTATTGATCAAATAGCTAATGTATTCACGAAGAACCCATCCTCCATGATGATTTCATGACTTACATTGAAAACTCAAGTTAGCAGAGTATTTGTCTACTTAATTTTGAGGGGGGATGTTAGAATAATTGTTAAAATATTTGACTTTAGATTTGATATAATTATCATTTTGAGGGAGGATTGATATACTTTAGAGATGTATAATTATCATTTTGAAGGAGGATTGATATACTTTAGATTTGTATAATTATCATTTTGATTTATTCTTATACTTAGTTAATTTAACTGTATAAATATAGACAAGGCTAAAAGATGTGACAAGAACAAAAATTTAAAAAATATGTCTTTTTTGTAATATTTTTTTCTCTATAAATTACCATTTAATTTCAGCGTTCATATATTTTAATACCTATACTTATGTGTAAATAAGTTTAAATGCACACCCACACATATATACATCTTTGAAAATATTTGAAATTGTTTATACATATCATTATATATATATATATAAACCTATATATAAATAAATGTATATATTTTAATGTTTATATAAACCATTATATATATATATGTGTGTGTGTGTGTGTGTTTATATATATATGTTTATGTAAATATATATTTCTGTATATGTGTGTGTGTATGTGTGTGTGCGTGTATATGTGTGTGTGTGTGTGTGTCTTTATTTATTCTATTATAAATGTTATTCGTCAATATCTTTAAATGATCCATGTAGTTTTATTTCCTTTAGTGTGATTTTATTATTGGAAGTTGGAGGTTTATATCTCAATGTTATCATTTTAATTGAATATTGTGATTTATTTTTTTCATTTTTTTAAAATTGTAATTGTGGGAAAATTTGGATTTTAAATTTTGATGAAACGAAAACAAAATTGGTTTAGGTTTTAGTGTATTTTTTTAAATTTTAAAAATAAAAAATTTTATTAGTTATTTGTGTTTGTACATCTAAATATAAAAAGTTACTTTTTATTTTTGTAATTATTTTTTTACATTATTAATAGTTGAACTTTCATATTTAAGTAATTTATAAAGTTGATATCATATTTCAATCATAACATCAATTATTAGGGTGGAGCATTGTGAAGTGTGCTTCCTCAAATTTTATGCTCTATAACTGATCACAAAGTTATGAATTTCAGAGTCAAATGCTTGTTAAAATTATACAGTTCCACAAGATCCTTCTTTCAAATTCTCTATCTGATTTAGATTTGAAATAGTCTTCTTGGATTATCAAAATTATTGTACAAACATAGTATTGTTTATTATTGTTAGAATTCTTGCATGGAAAAAATATTGCCCTATTTAGTTGTTGTTCACTTCTAGAAAATGCATTTTAGTTGCTAATATTGTTAATATTTGCTGTATATGTAATTTATTTTTGATAATCTATTTGTATAACCAAATATTTATGTTTTAATATTTTCATGTGAGTGCAGGAAAGGAAATACTAAGAGGCCGGGGTTACAGCAGTAGCACAATAACGGAGGTCCCGTTGGCCGTTAGGGGGGCCGAAATTTTTGGAGCAGAGCTTGATCTGTCTCATGATCTGACCCACTTTGGTTAAATGACCGAGAGAATTTTTATTATAAATGTTTTGTAATTTTTATTTTCGGGTTGCTATTTTTTAGACTTGGGAACTGTTCATCGTCTTCTCTCTCTCTCTCTCTTTGTGCAATTTATAGTGATTGTCTCTATGCTGCACATACTGTAAGCAAATTTTAGTTTAATATGTAATGCATAAGTGTTTTCTAGTAGATGTAGCTAGTAGTACTGAGCGACTAGCGAACCACATTATTTCTGGTATTCTGTTTCTCATTTCTTTGATTCTGCCATAGTTGGATTGGGGATTGGATATATATTGTTTGTTGTTCTGTTATTTTTGTTGTCTTCTGTATCTTAAAATCACCACTGTGGAAGTGCAATTGCCCAACATATTAATAGCTGAAAATACATTTTTTAAGTGTTGATATCTTCTGATCGAGATGTGTTCGCAAATGTAGTATAGCATTTTATCATGTAATGGTTCACATATCATAGTAAATTGCTAGTACTATGAAATAACATTATTTGAAAGTGTTTGTTAGTATTTTATTGATTCTTATTGTTTTGTTGTACATCAATACTCTTTATAGGCTTTAGTCGGTTGTTGGGATAGAGTAAAATTTTTAACTACTTGATGTTTGATTTTGAATAAGGTGTGGGTGGATTTTTAAACTTTCCCATATGTGAAAATGTCTTTCTTAGATGTACAACTAGCTCTAGTTATTATCATTGTGATTCCTTTGATCCTTCAATGGATTTGGTGTGTTTTTACTCTTTAATCTGGGAGGTGCATATGAACATGTTTTTTTTTTAAATATTTTTTAACAACTATGGTTGTAAGATGATGATAAATAAAAGAAAATGTATCTATTGGATAATTAATTATATGAAATTAAATGATACAAATAGTTTAAGGCTGATCTAAAATAATTTTGTTAATATTCTTGAACAACTATGGTAGTATAACTATGATAAATGAAAAATGAATTAAATTATATGATATATATGTTATCAATAATAAATTTTTTATGAGAAAATTTCAAACAGAATAACTTTTTGACAAAACCCATAGATTCAACAAGAGAATCATGTAATGTGACTTATTAAACATATGTATATGTTTATATGATTATGTTAATATAATTATGTTTATATGTATATGTTTATATGTATGTGTTTATATGTATATGTTATTGGATCTCGTTATTCTGTTATTATTGCATTCCCAATCTCTCAATATTTTTTTTCCTATCCTAACAAAATATTGAAACAGAAAATATTTTGCACTACAAGAAATTATCGATTTAGCTAGGGAATTTTAGGTAGGGAATAATCCCCAACTAAATTGCAAGGAATTAGCTAGGGAATAACAAGTGATTGATGATTTTTTTTTATGAAAAAAAAAATAGCAATGGATTAGCGAGGAAAAATTTTTTGAAAATTCTGCAAAAAAAAAGTGGGCGATTTAGCGACAGATTAGCGACATAAAATTTTCGTAAATTTCGCTCAAGAAAAGCAGAGTATTTTAATGACGGATTAGCGACGGAAAATTTTTGTAACTTCCGCTAAATAAAAGTGGAGATTTTAGCGACGGATTTTGTGACAGAATATCCATTACTAATAAAATCATTGATTTAGCGACGGATTTAGCGAAGAAATATTTCTTGGTAATGAAATCCTTGATTTAGCGACAGATTTAGTGACGGATTTTCCCTAGCTAATAAATCATTGATTTAGTGACATATTTTGCGACAGAATATCCATTACTACTAAAATCCTTGATTTAGCAACAGAATTTCTCTTGCTAATAAAATCTTTGATTTAGCGACAGATTTAGTGATGGAATATCCTTTGCTAATAAAATCCTTAATTTAGCGACGGATTTAGCGACGAATTTAGCAACATATTTTTCTTTACTATAAAATCCTTGATTTAGCTATGGATTTAGTGACGAATTTTTCCTAGCTAAAAAAATCTGCATTTTATCTACGAATTTAGTGAGTGAATATCCATGGCTAATAAAATCCATAAATTAATAATGGATTTAGCGATGGAATTTCCGTAGAAAATAAAATCCGTAATTTTGTGATGAATTTAGCGACAAAATTTTTTAGCTAATAAAATTTGTAATTTAGCGACGGATTTAGCGAAAGATTTTCTCGAGCTAATAACATCCGTAATATAACGACGAATTTTCCCTAGCTTATAAAATCCATAATTTAGCTATGGATTTAGCGTCTGTATCTTCCCTAGCCAATATTTAAATATAAATTTCTTTTATTTATTATTTGGTTTACTATTTTATTTAATTTTGTTTATTAAATGTATGTTATTGGTCTATAGATGAGCAATCCTTGAAACACACATTCTCCTTGTAAAACCATAAAAAATGATATTATAAATAATTAATTTAAAATATATAAATACAAAAAATTATATTAATAAGGACTAAAATAACTAATTTTATGATGTATTAATTTTTTAAAAAATTATACAAAAATTTTTCTAAAATTTTTAATAAAGAAACTAAATAATTTAAATTATAGTAACATTAAATAATTAATTCAATAAGTATAATAATTTTTTTGATATTTTAAAAATTAAATTAACATACATTAAAATTTCTACTAATTTAAATGTAAATTAATTCATTGGATGATAAAATAGAAAATATTTTCAAAAATATCCGAATTGACGAATAAACTAATAAATATTAATATTATTATAAGTATTAAAAAAAGTATATAATTATATAAAACTTTTAAAAAAATAAATAATACAAATTTTGAAAATCTTAAAATATAATAAAAAAATAATTTTTTTAATAAAGTTGAAAGAAAATAAAATAATAATTATAAATAAATACATAGATGTTTAATCCTACTAATACATCATAAAAATAATAAAAATTAAATAATTGAGTAATATTTTACAATTAGCTTTTAACATTGAGTTTTTATTAAAATAATAAATATTACTTTTTTTAATTATCTTCTTACTTGAAGTAATTTTTTGAATTTTAAAAATTATTAATAATATCAAATAATATGAAATTTTATGCGTTTAAAATTATTTCATATTATCTTAGTAAAAATTAATATGAATTCTTAAAAATTTATAACCATGAAATATAAATTTGTATATAATTTTTAACATTAAGAGTATTTTAGAACTTTTAGGTGAGTGGATAGAACACAAATCATCTTTTCATTTATGTCTTATTATATGAAGTTTGTTAATTTTGTACTTATTTGATATTTTTTAAGGCAAAACATATTTTTTTTATTGTTTATATATTTATTGTTTAATTTATATTATAATAAAAATTTATATGGTATTTGTTTTTCATTTGTACCTTGCTACATGCACATTATGTTAGTTAAAAAAATTTTGATAGTAAATAAATTAATGAACATTTTTGCATTATATATATATATATATTTTATTTAATGTTTCAATAATTAAAAATATAAATATTTTCCTAAAATATACATTCTCTCTCTCGACTTGACTCATCTTTAAGAGAACCGAATTCCTCCGCATTCCACCATCTATCTCTCGATGCCAATTCAACTAAAATTAATTCGAGGTTTAAGTTTTAATTTGTTATTGATTTGAGGTACGTTTATACATTTATTCTTTATCGATTATCTTGGATTGCTTAATCGAAGAGTAAACATTTTTATTCTGTTTTTTTTTGTTTCAGAATTTCTTCTTTAATCACCATGGTATGCTTAGATTTTGTATATAAACTTATTAGTATAAATGCTTTATACATTTGTGATATAATGCGTTGTCATCGTGTGGATTTTGATGATGACCATATACAAAAACAATATATAAATAGTATATATACTTAGGTTTGCCGACTTGATATCTACAAAACAGTATACATCAATATGCATGTGTATTTTATATATAACTAGCATACATACTTAGGTATGCCGACTTGATATCTATAAAAATAGTATACATCAATATGCATGTGTATTTTATACATAACTAGTATACATACTTAGGTATGCTGACTTGATATCTATAAAAAAATATTCAAATACGAGTAATGGTTGAATTCAAAAATAAAATAAAATAAAACAAAATAAAATAAATAAAATAAATAAAATAAATAAACTAATAAATATTAATATTATTATAAGTATTAAAAAAAGTATATAATTATATAAAACTTTTAAAAAAATAAATAATACAAATTTTGAAAGTCTTAAAATATAATAAAAAAATAATTTTTTTAATAAAGTTGAAAGAAAATAAAATAATAATTATAAATAAATACATAGATGTTTAATCCTACTAATACACCATAAAAATAATAAAAATTAAATAATTGAGTAATATTTTTACAATTAGCTTTTAACATTGAGTTTTTATTAAAATAATAAATATTACTTTTTTTAATTATCTTCTTACTTGAAGTAATTTTTTGAATTTTAAAATTATTAATAATATCAAATAATATGAAATTTTATGCGTTTAAAATTATTTCATATTATCTTAGTAAAATTAATATGAATTCTTAAAAATTTATAACCATGAAATATAAATTTGTATATAATTTTTAACATTAAGAGTATTTTAGAACTTTTAGGTGAGTGGATAGAAGACAAATCATCTTTTCATTTATGTCTTATTATATGAAGTTTGTTAATTTTGTACTTATTTGATATTTTTTAAGGCAAAACATATTTTTTTTATTGTTTATATATTTATTGTTTAATTTATATTATAATAAAAATTTATATGGTATTTGTTTTTCATTTGTACCTTGCTACATGCACATTAAGTTAGTTAAAAAAATTTTGATAGTAAATAAATTAATGAGCATTTTTGCATTATATATATATATATATTGTTTATTTAATGTTTCAATAATTAAAAATATAAATATTTTCCTAAAATATACATTCTCTCTCTCGACTTGACTCATCTTTAAGAGAACCGAATTCCTCCGCATTCCACCATCTATCTCTCGATGCCAATTCAACTAAAATTAATTCGAGGTTTAAGTTTTAATTTGTTATTGATTTGAGGTACGTTTATACATTTATTCTTTATCGATTATCTTGGATTGCTTAATCGAAGAGTAAACATTTTTATTCTGTTTTTTTTTTGTTTCAGAATTTCTTCTTTAATCACCATGGTATGCTTAGATTTTGTATATAAACTTATTAGTATAAATGCTTTATACATTTGTGATATAATGCGTTGTCATCGTGTGGATTTTGATGATGACCATATACAAAAACAATATATAAATAGTATATATACTTAGGTTTGCCGACTTGATATCTACAAAAACAGTATACATCAATATGCATGTGTATTTTATATATAACTAGCATACATACTTAGGTATGCCGACTTGATATCTATAAAAATAGTATACATCAATATGCATGTGTATTTTATACATAACTAGTATACATACTTAGGTATGCTGACTTGATATCTATAAAAAAATATTCAAATACGAGTAATGGTTGAATTCAAAAATAAAATAAAATAAAACAAAATAAATAAATAAATAAATAAAATAAATAAACTAATAAATATTAATATTATTATAAGTATTAAAAAAAGTATATAATTATATAAAACTTTTAAAAAATAAATAATACAAATTTTGAAAATCTTAAAATATAATAAAAAAATAATTTTTTTAATAAAGTTGAAAGAAAATAAAATAATAATTATAAATAAATACATAGATGTTTAATCCTACTAATACACCATAAAAATAATAAAAATTAATAATTGAGTAATATTTTTACAATTAGCTTTTAACATTGAGTTTTTATTAAAATAATAAATATTATTTTTTTAATTATCTTCTTACTTGAAGTAATTTTTTGAATTTTAAAAATTATTAATAATATCAAATAATATGAAATTTTATGCGTTTAAAATTATTTCATATTATCTTAGTAAAAATTATATGAATTCTTAAAAATTTATAACCATGAAATATAAATTTGTATATAATTTTTAACATTAAGAGTATTTTAGAACTTTTAGGTGAGTGGATAGAAGACAAATCATCTTTTCATTTATGTCTTATTATATGAAGTTTGTTAATTTTGTACTTATTTGATATTTTTTAAGGCAAAACATATTTTTTTTATTGTTTATATATTTATTGTTTAATTTATATTATAATAAAAATTTATATGGTATTTGTTTTTCATTTGTACCTTGCTACATGCACATTAAGTTAGTTAAAAAAATTTTGATAGTAAATAAATTAATGAGCATTTTTGCATTATATATATATATATATATATTGTTTATTTAATGTTTCAATAATTAAAAATATAAATATTTTCCTAAAATATACATTCTCTCTCTCGACTTGACTCATCTTTAAGAGAACCGAATTCCTCCGCATTCCACCATCTATCTCTCGATGCCAATTCAACTAAAATTAATTCGAGGTTTAAGTTTTAATTTGTTATTGATTTGAGGTACGTTTATACATTTATTCTTTATCGATTATCTTGGATTGCTTAATCGAAGAGTAAACATTTTTATTCTGTTTTTTTTTTGTTTCAGAATTTCTTCTTTAATCACCATGGTATGCTTAGATTTTGTATATAAACTTATTAGTATAAATGCTTTATACATTTGTGATATAATGCGTTGTCATCGTGTGGATTTTGATGATGACCATATACAAAAACAATATATAAATAGTATATATACTTAGGTTTGCCGACTTGATATCTACAAAAACAGTATACATCAATATGCATGTGTATTTTATATATAACTAGCATACATACTTAGGTATGCCGACTTGATATCTATAAAAATAGTATACATCAATATGCATGTGTATTTTATACATAACTAGTATACATACTTAGGTATGCTGACTTGATATCTATAAAAAAATATTCAAATACGAGTAATGGTTGAATTCAAAAATAAAATAAAATAAAACAAAATAAAATAAATAAAATAAATAAACTAATAAATATTAATATTATTATAAGTATTAAAAAAAGTATATAATTATATAAAACTTTTAAAAAAATAAATAATACAAATTTTGAAAATCTTAAAATATAATAAAAAATAATTTTTTTAATAAAGTTGAAAGAAAATAAAATAATAATTATAAATAAATACATAGATGTTTAATCCTACTAATACACCATAAAAATAATAAAAATTAAATAATTGAGTAATATTTTTACAATTAGCTTTTAACATTGAGTTTTTATTAAAATAATAAATATTACTTTTTTTAATTATCTTCTTACTTGAAGTAATTTTTTGAATTTTAAAAATTATTAATAATATCAAATAATATGAAATTTTATGCGTTTAAAATTATTTCATATTATCTTAGTAAAAATTAATATGAATTCTTAAAAATTCATAACCATGAAATATAAATTTGTATATAATTTTTAACATTAAGAGTATTTTAGAACTTTTAGGTGAGTGGATAGAAGACAAATCATCTTTTCATTTATGTCTTATTATATGAAGTTTGTTAATTTTGTACTTATTTGATATTTTTTAAGGCAAAACATATTTTTTTTATTGTTTATATATTTATTGTTTAATTTATATTATAATAAAAATTTATATGGTATTTGTTTTTCATTTGTACCTTGCTACATGCACATTAAGTTAGTTAAAAAAATTTTGATAGTAAATAAATTAATGAGCATTTTTGCATTATATATATATATATATATATATATATATATATTGTTTATTTAATGTTTCAATAATTAAAAATATAAATATTTTCCTAAAATATACATTCTCTCTCTCGACTTGACTCATCTTTAAGAGAACCGAATTCCTCCGCATTCCACCATCTATCTCTCGATGCCAATTCAACTAAAATTAATTCGAGGTTTAAGTTTTAATTTGTTATTGATTTGAGGTACGTTTATACATTTATTCTTTATCGATTATCTTGGATTGCTTAATCGAAGAGTAAACATTTTTATTCTGTTTTTTTTTTGTTTCAGAATTTCTTCTTTAATCACCATGGTATGCTTAGATTTTGTATATAAACTTATTAGTATAAATGCTTTATACATTTGTGATATAATGCGTTGTCATCGTGTGGATTTTGATGATGACCATATACAAAAACAATATATAAATAGTATATATACTTAGGTTTGCCGACTTGATATCTACAAAACAGTATACATCAATATGCATGTGTATTTTATATATAACTAGCATACATACTTAGGTATGCCGACTTGATATCTATAAAAATAGTATACATCAATATGCATGTGTATTTTATACATAACTAGTATACATACTTAGGTATGCTGACTTGATATCTATAAAAAAATATTCAAATACGAGTAATGGTTGAATTCAAAAATAAAATAAAATAAACAAAATAAAATAAATAAAATAAATAAAATAAATAAACTAATAAATATTAATATTATTATAAGTATTAAAAAAAGTATATAATTATATAAAACTTTTAAAAAAATAAATAATACAAATTTTGAAAATCTTAAAATATAATAAAAAATAATTTTTTTAATAAAGTTGAAAGAAAATAAAATAATAATTATAAATAATACATAGATGTTTAATCCTACTAATACACCATAAAAATAATAAAAATTAAATAATTGAGTAATATTTTTACAATTAGCTTTTAACATTGAGTTTTTATTAAAATAATAAATATTACTTTTTTTAATTATCTTCTTACTTGAAGTAATTTTTTGAATTTTAAAAATTATTAATAATATCAAATAATATGAAATTTTATGCGTTTAAAATTATTTCATATTATCTTAGTAAAAATTAATATGAATTCTTAAAAATTTATAACCATGAAATATAAATTTGTATATAATTTTTAACATTAAGAGTATTTTAGAACTTTTAGGTGAGTGGATAGAAGACAAATCATCTTTTCATTATGTCTTATTATATGAAGTTTGTTAATTTTGTACTTATTTGATATTTTTTAAGGCAAAACATATTTTTTTATTGTTTATATATTTATTGTTTAATTTATATTATAATAAAAATTTATATGGTATTTGTTTTTCATTTGTACCTTGCTACATGCACATTAAGTTAGTTAAAAAATTTTGATAGTAAATAAATTAATGAGCATTTTTGCATTATATATATATATATATATATTGTTTATTTAATGTTTCAATAATTAAAAATATAAATATTTTCCTAAAATATACATTCTCTCTCTCGACTTGACTCATCTTTAAGAGAACCGAATTCCTCCGCATTCCACCATCTATCTCTCGATGCCAATTCAACTAAAATTAATTCGAGGTTTAAGTTTTAATTTGTTATTGATTTGAGGTACGTTTATACATTTATTCTTTATCGATTATCTTGGATTGCTTAATCGAAGAGTAAACATTTTTATTCTGTTTTTTTTTTGTTTCAGAATTTCTTCTTTAATCACCATGGTATGCTTAGATTTTGTATATAAACTTATTAGTATAAATGCTTTATACATTTGTGATATAATGCGTTGTCATCGTGTGGATTTTGATGATGACCATATACAAAAACAATATATAAATAGTATATATACTTAGGTTTGCCGACTTGATATCTACAAAACAGTATACATCAATATGCATGTGTATTTTATATATAACTAGCATACATACTTAGGTATGCCGACTTGATATCTATAAAAATAGTATACATCAATATGCATGTGTATTTTATACATAACTAGTATACATACTTAGGTATGCTGACTTGATATCTATAAAAAAATATTCAAATACGAGTAATGGTTGAATTCAAAAATAAATAAAATAAAACAAAATAAAATAAATAAATAAATAAAATAAATAAACTAATAAATATTAATATTATTATAAGTATTAAAAAAGTATATAATTATATAAAACTTTTAAAAAAATAAATAATACAAATTTTGAAAATCTTAAAATATAATAAAAAAATAATTTTTTTAATAAAGTTGAAAGAAAATAAAATAATAATTATAAATAAATACATAGATGTTTAATCCTACTAATACACCATAAAAATAATAAAAATTAAATAATTGAGTAATATTTTTACAATTAGCTTTTAACATTGAGTTTTTATTAAAATAATAAATATTACTTTTTTTAATTATCTTCTTACTTGAAGTAATTTTTTGAATTTTAAAAATTATTAATAATATCAAATAATATGAAATTTTATGCGTTTAAAATTATTTCATATTATCTTAGTAAAAATTAATATGAATTCTTAAAAATTTATAACCATGAAATATAAATTTGTATATAATTTTTAACATTAAGAGTATTTTAGAACTTTAGGTGAGTGGATAGAAGACAAATCATCTTTTCATTTATGTCTTATTATATGAAGTTTGTTAATTTTGTACTTATTTGATATTTTTTAAGGCAAAACATATTTTTTTTATTGTTTATATATTTATTGTTTAATTTATATTATAATAAAAATTTATATGGTATTTGTTTTTCATTTGTACCTTGCTACATGCACATTAAGTTAGTTAAAAAAATTTTGATAGTAAATAAATTAATGAGCATTTTTGCATTATATATATATATATATATTGTTTATTTAATGTTTCAATAATTTAAAATATAAATATTTTCCTAAAATATACATTCTCTCTCTCGACTTGACTCATCTTTAAGAGAACCGAATTCCTCCGCATTCCACCATCTATCTCTCGATGCCAATTCAACTAAAATTAATTCGAGGTTTAAGTTTTAATTTGTTATTGATTTGAGGTACGTTTATACATTTATTCTTTATCGATTATCTTGGATTGCTTAATCGAAGAGTAAACATTTTTATTCTGTTTTTTTTTTGTTTCAGAATTTCTTCTTTAATCACCATGGTATGCTTAGATTTGTATATAAACTTATTAGTATAAATGCTTTATACATTTGTGATATAATGCGTTGTCATCGTGTGGATTTTGATGATGACCATATACAAAAACAATATATAAATAGTATATATACTTAGGTTGCCGACTTGATATCTACAAAAACAGTATACATCAATATGCATGTGTATTTTATATATAACTAGCATACATACTTAGGTATGCCGACTTGATATCTATAAAAATAGTATACATCAATATGCATGTGTATTTTATACATAACTAGTATACATACTTAGGTATGCTGACTTGATATCTATAAAAAAATATTCAAATACGAGTAATGGTTGAATTCAAAAATAAAATAAAATAAAACAAAATAAAATAAATAAAATAAATAAAATAAATAAACTAATAAATATTAATATTATTATAAGTATTAAAAAAAGTATATAATTATATAAAACTTTTAAAAAAATAAATAATACAAATTTTGAAAATCTTAAAATATAATAAAAAAATAATTTTTTTAATAAAGTTGAAAGAAAATAAAATAATAATTATAAATAAATACATAGATGTTTAATCCTACTAATACACCATAAAAATAATAAAAATTAAATAATTGAGTAATATTTTTACAATTAGCTTTTAACATTGAGTTTTTATTAAAATAATAAATATTACTTTTTTTAATTATCTTCTTACTT
The DNA here is from genome assembly GCA_029783825.1 of Sapria himalayana. Classification (NCBI taxonomy): domain Eukaryota; kingdom Viridiplantae; phylum Streptophyta; class Magnoliopsida; order Malpighiales; family Rafflesiaceae; genus Sapria; species Sapria himalayana. Next base: position 1,085,602 of record JAREIK010010552.1, on the reverse strand, counting down.
GAAGTAATTTTTTGAATTTTAAAAATTATTAATAATATCAAATAATATGAAATTTTATGCGTTTAAAATTATTTCATATTATCTTAGTAAAAATTAATATGAATTCTTAAAAATTTATAACCATGAAATATAAATTTGTATATAATTTTTAACATTAAGAGTATTTTAGAACTTTTAGGTGAGTGGATAGAAGACAAATCATCTTTTCATTTATGTCTTATTATATGAAGTTTGTTAATTTTGTACTTATTTGATATTTTTTAAGGCAAAACATATTTTTTTTATTGTTTATATATTTATTGTTTAATTTATATTATAATAAAAATTTATATGGTATTTGTTTTTCATTTGTACCTTGCTACATGCACATTATGTTAGTTAAAAAAATTTTGATAGTAAATAAATTAATGAACATTTTTGCATTATATATATATATATATATTTTATTTAATGTTTCAATAATTAAAAATATAAATATTTTCCTAAAATATACATTCTCTCTCTCGACTTGACTCATCTTTAAGAGAACCGAATTCCTCCGCATTCCACCATCTATCTCTCGATGCCAATTCAACTAAAATTAATTCGAGGTTTAAGTTTTA